>CM046816.1:26157980-26453429 GCA_025617385.1 Murraya koenigii
TTTAAATTTGTACAAACACCTGTTCAGTTGTATTACATCTTGTCAATTCATGCCACTGATAAGTTTGTATCACTAAGATTAGCTATTCATATAAAATAAATTTCAAATACCATTATTTCTTTTGAACTTCCCACAAAGCCTCTTGACCGAATGTGCAACAACTAATATATTTTATACAAAAGAACAAATTTTGCCCTCATTTAAGGAAAAATACAGTCACAGAAACCAAAATGTTTCTTAACCCTCATTAATTTTTATCAAAAAATGAGTTGTGATCTCCAAATTGAATTGGAAATACTATTTTTGCGCCACTAGCCTTTATTGACTTGCAAAACCACAAAATTTTTCTTTCCAAAAGCCAAAGTCACCATATTTGCCCGCCAAACCAATCCTGCCGTCCATATCATCATCTTCCTAATCACCATGATTAATTGTCCCAATATTTCTGCTATCATCATTTATTATTACACCCTTGTACTTGTTTCATCTCCATTGATACCTCTTAAAAATAAAAGATAACTCATTGATATGGAAAAATCTGGTTATGGCCGCGACGGTATCTACAGGTCTTTAAGGCCACATTTGGTTCTTCCCCAAGACCCCAATCCTTCTATGGTTCATTTTCTCTTTAGAAACTCTGCTTCTTATGGCTCCAAATCAGCACTTATTGATGCTGACTCTGGTGAATCTTTGACTTTTTCCCAGTTCAAATCCACTGTGATCAAGGTCTCTCATGGATTTCGCCATCTGGGTATTACAAAGACCGATGTTGTTTTGATTTTTGCTCCAAATTCAATTCAGTTTCCTATTTGTTTTCTTGGTGTTATTGCTATAGGTGGTATAGCAACAACTGCTAATCCCATTTACACTGTATCTGAACTTTCAAAGCAAGTTAAAGATTCTAATCCAAAACTTGTTGTCCCTGAATTATGGGACAAAGTTAAAGACTTCAATATCCCAGCTGTCCTTTTGGGTTCAAATCATAATGTTTCTCCTCGTGGTCGTAGATCAAGTTTAAAGATTGTTCATTTTGATGATTTGATTGAATTATCCGGCAATGCATCGCACTTTCCTGATGTTTCTGTTAAGCAAACAGATACTGCAGCCTTGTTGTACTCCTCAGGAACAACTGGTGCCAGCAAAGGTGTCGTTTTGACACACAAGAATTTTATTGCATCATCGTCGATGACAGCAATGGACCAAGAACTGGCCGGTGTGTCTGGTTATGTAATTAATGTGGATCAGTCTTTTATTATTTGAAAGGACTGTAATAATAATGTATGTTTTGATTAAAATTATAGTATTAATACCATTAAATCTAAATAAAATATAGACCATTAAATCTAAATAAAAAGTCTTCACCATTAATTTTAAATAAACAAGTAATCAGTTACTTAAGTAATAGATAATTATCATTTTTTTGTTCAAGTTATAGATTATATTTACTAGTATCATATATGATTTATAAAATTAATGTGTTATTTGATACTTAATGTTGATTTACAAATTTTATTTTATTTACAATTCTTAAAACCAATTTATAATTCCAACATTAATTTACATATTTTTTTCTTTTAATTTACTAATTCTATGTATATTTTTTCCTTTAATTTATTAATTCTATGTGTGGTTTATAATTTTGTTGTTTAATTTCACAGTTTATGTCAATTTATAAATCTTATGTCATTTTTATAAGTTTTTTGTGTTTTTTAAAATTTTGATAACTAATGTACCATTATATCATTACTTTACCTATTTTATCTTCAATTTACTAGTTCGATATTTATTTTAAAAATTTCTTATTTTATTTCACATTTTAAGTCAATTTACAAGATTTATGTCATTTTCTAAGTTTTTGTGTTTTTTACAATTCTGATGATTAATTTACCGGTCCGACATTAATTTACTTTTTTTTTTCAATTTATTAGTTCTATGTGTGGTTTACAAATTTTTTATTTTATTTCTCATTTTATGTCAATTTACAAGATTTATGTCATTTTATAATTTTTATATATTTTTTATAATTTCTTATGTGTTTTATAATTCTGATGACTAATTTACCACTCTAACATTAATTTACCTATTTTTCTTCAATTTACCAATTCTATATGTGGTTTACAAATTTTTTAATTTATTTCACACTTTATGTCAGTTTACAAATTTTATGTTATTTTTCTAAGTTTTTATATTATTTACAATTATATTGACCAATTTACCACGTGACATTAATCTACCTATTTTCTTTTAATTTATTAGTTCTATGTGTGATTTACAATTTGTTTTTGTTTTATTTCATAATTTATGCCATTTTACAAGTTTTATATTTTTTTATAAGTTTTTTTATTTTTTACAATTATGATGACTAATTTACCACTTTAACATTAATTTACCTATTTTTCTTTAATTTACTAGTTATGTATGTGATTTACTAATTTTTTATTATTTCATACTTTATGTCAACTTACAAGTTTAATTGTATTTTTTATAGGTTTTTGTATTTTTAATTGTAATGTTAACCAATTTACCACGCTAACATTAAATTACCTATTTTTCCTTCAATTTACTAGTTTTATGTATGGTTTACAATTTCATATCGTTTTTATGTCTTTAGTATGTATTTTTTTTTTTAGTAAATGAATGAGTTTGTGTTTATTTTTGGTAAAATAACAATATAGATTGGCTATTTATTTATTTATAGTGGCTATATGAAAGTCTAAGAGAAGTCAAAGTCCCAAAAAAAAAAAAACACTTTATGGGAAATCTATTTTTTTTAAATTTGTCATATATCTATTTTTCAAATACTATTTAGCTTTATTATTATTTATTTATTAAGTTATCTTTAAATTTTAAATTTATATAGAAAATTAGATATTATTTAATAGTATTAAAGAGTTTTATTTTAAAATAATTTACATATCCTTAATTGAAAATTCTATTTTGCCCTCAAAAAATTATTCTATAAATTAAACGTAAATTTACAGAATAATATTTTGGGCTATTGTTAAAAATTAAGGATGAAATGAACTATTATTTAAACAATAATGATAAAATGAACTATTGCATCATATTCTAGAGATGAAAAAAAAATTCCCTATAAAATAGTATAGAGAGTTTAAGAAGATTTTTTTGGAGGATTCTAATTAAATTTGTTGAAGTTGAGAAAGTAGATTACGTAATCAAGTAATTTTTTAAATACAATTTTAGTATATTTTACGTATCAATATCAAACTAAATAATCAATTATATATATACACACACGCGCACTCATTGACGGACCTAAAGATGGACCATGGGGGACTAGAGTCCCCCCTCAAGTAAAATTTCATTCTAAACTAAATTAGTTATTTAGCGTATGGAATTAATTTAATGTTAACTATATTCATTATAATCCTTGGTAATTATTTAATAAGTATAGTCATTATTTTTTATTAAGTTTGTTTTATTGTCTCATTGTTAAATATTGACATTGTTATTAAGAATAGCCCCCTGCTAATAAATTGCCTGGGTCCGTTACTATATATATATATATATATATATATATATATATATATATATATATATATATATATATACTGTAGTACGATCACTAAGCATTATTTGGCTACTCCTGAGCAACTGCTCATTGGCATTATGGAGCAATCCTTTACGAAGGGATACATTACTTACATTTATATATGAAAATCGAGATCCGGTGATATAACACCCAGCGATAATTAAGGAAGCTTACCTTATTATTAGAGAAAGGGCAATCTATCCGACTAATAATAAGAAAGGGGTGAGATAGGCGACAAGTAGCTTGCTTCCAGGCCCGACCGCGAGGAATCAAGATATTTTTCCTAGTCTTGACTTATATATATATATATGTTTGTATGCATGTATGTATATGTTATAATAATAATAATAATTCTAATAAAAGATTTTTTTAAATATTAAAATAAGAAAAAATTTAAAAATAAAAAATAAAACACACACTCCAATACAAAAAAATTAATATATTTTGTTATCTTGAAAATGTGAGATCGTTTTGAAATTTAAGAAAATGAAATTAAATTGGAGCTTTGACTATTCAATTAATTATTTTATGTATGTTATCTTGACTCTCCTGTGTGTTTAACTTGTTGAGTTCATATTAACATTGTCTTTGCTTAGCTGTTCGAAATAAAGGTTAAAATTACTTTTGTAACTTAGTGTGATTATTATATTGTGTTAGGTTAACTGCTTAGCTTTCAATCCCCACAACGAATGGTCATTGGTAGTTGGTTCCTCTGATATAAAGATTAAGTTGTTTGATCTGCACAAGAATGTCACTTCAATCCATACCATATATTTTTTTTTTGCATTGGAGTGTGTAGTTTATTGGTCTGTTATTTTTTTTTTAATATCTTAAAAAAATCTCTTTTTAGAAAATTATATATATATATATATATATATGCTTTCTTGACATAGTTGACTATTTAATTTTTTCAACTTCAACAAATTTAATCAGAACACTCTAAAACTCTTCTCAACCTAAACTGTCTAAAATAACTATTTTTTTTTATACAACTCTCTAAAATAACACTATAATAAGCAAAAGACTGGTTCACAGCATCACACATATGGTAGATACTATGACCGTACCAACCTTCAATTATTCAAAGCCACAACTACCAAATTCATCACGCTCACGCATGGCCTTTGAATCAAACTTGTTTTCCTTTAAAAATGAACAACAGCGATTTAGCATTTATAAAATCACTATGTACAGCAAATTTGCGAAAATTTTGTAAGAATTGCTCGTGGCTTATTTTCCTCCTAGAAGAAAAAAAATGGAAATTGATTGTACGAAATATTTCAGTTCCTAAAAATTTTGGATATATTAGTTTTAATTATTTTAATTGATGTGGCTAAATGTGTCGGTTTGTCTTGTAGAGTAGGAGGATGCACCACACCAATAAATCCACGTGGTGCTCTGAGTGCTTTAAATTTTTTCCTAGCAAGCACAAGCACAGTACCAGGAAAACAGCAAAAATAGCAGCTGCAGAAGCAGAAACAGCAGCTCAATATTGCGGGTTGAAATTTATTTGAGAATATATATATATATGAGTGCCAGCTTGCGTAATTGCCAGGAAATCCAGAGACACTTGTACGGTCACAGGTGCCCAAATATTTATTATTATTATTATTATTTTTGAAAAGGGGTATTTAATTTATTATTTGTTAAATTCTTGTTAGGGCTGTATTAATATATTTTGATGGGGAGATTCTCACTTCTTTTCTTGTTGAAATCAATACAGATCATTATTTTTATTTTTAAATATAATTTTATTCATATTTATTAAAAATTAAATAAATTAAAATTAAAATTAAAAAATTAAAGCATTGAAAATAAGATAATTTGCTTTTACTTTTTATTATTCTTTAAATTTTTTTCTTATAATAAATATATATTTTATATTCTCAAGATAAATTATCAAGTAAATAATTCATTTATTTCTCTTTTACTTCAATTTTTTTGTGCCAAATGGATTTTGGCTATTATGAAAATAGTAAAAGGGTAAGCGGTATATAAATATATTGATTTTAATAAAGAAAAATTAATAATCTCTCTATTTTGATATATTAATTCCCATATTTTTAGAATCTTCATTCTTATAAAGAACAACAGTGGCTTAAAAAAAATTAGGATCAATATTGGGGGTTGTTGGAGCTGCCATTCACTGATTAACTCAGGTATGTCCGGATGATTTTAAATGACCATAATTTGCAGTGATTTTGTTTCGAAGAGGAATTGTTATGTGTTATATTGGCTAGTTAAAGGGAGTAAGTTAAGTTTATAAATAAGATAGATAATTCCACCCAATAAATTATTCTTTCAAATTAAAAACCTTCACATCCTAGTCGTAGCTCCTAACACGTTTTGTTAAATCTATAGGGTACGAAGAGTGCTATACATTATTAAATTCTCCCACCTTTGCTTATAAATCCACGCCCATCCAGCTACCCCTCCTCACAAACACATCAACAAATTAAAGAGATCCAGAGAGAAAGAGAAAAAGAGAAGATAACAATTAATTACCCAAAAAAAATAAAATGGTTGCAGAAGGAGATTTTAATGTGATAGTGAACAAGAAAGAGGTAGTGGCATCAGTGCTACCATTGCAAGAACATTGGCTGCCACTCTCCAACCTTGACTTGCTCCTGCCAGCAATTGATTTTGGTGTCTACTTTTGTTACAAGAAGCCAGCTGCGGCTGATTTTGGAAGCTTTGGGTCCACGGTGGATGTTCTGAAGAAGGCCATGGCTCAAGCCCTTGTCTCATATTACGCCCTGGCCGGTGAGGTTGCTTACAACTATGATGGTGAGCCTGAACTTCTTTGTAACAACCGTGGGGTTGATTTTGTTGAAGCGTATGCGGACGTTGAGCTGAGAGACCTCAACTTGTATAATCCTGATGAGAGCATCGAAGGTAAGCTCTTGCCTAAGAAGAAGAACGGTGTGCTCTCCGTTCAGGTCAGTCACACACACTCTGGTCTATGATCTTCACAAATCACAAACATTTTGATCCATTATCATCATCATACAAGTATTTTTTGTTGTGATTTCATCGACATGACATTTATAGATATTTTTATAATTAAACGAGTGAGTGCAAACATGTATATCAAAATCATTCCTTGGTGTAGATTCAGTTTCAGGTCCAGAATTAAGATAGGGACATGTTTATAATGTTGTAAACTGTTTCTTTCACAATTTGTAACATTGTAAGACAATTTAAAATGTTGTAAAAATTCGTTCACAACATTATAAACTCGTCTCAGATTTTAATTCCGAGTTGGAGCTAGTATTCATTAGTTTTTTGCTAGCTCTAGCTATTTTTTTAATTAATTATATATAACTTTAATTTACAGGCAACAGAACTGAAATGCGGTGGTATTGTAGTGGCATGCACCTTGGATCACCGCATAGCCGATGCATACTCAACCAACATGTTTCTGGTATCATGGGCTGAAATTGCTCAGTCAAAACCAATGTCTGCGCTGCCATCTTTTAGGCGATCTTTGCTAAACCCTAGACGGCCATTGCGCATTGATCATGCCCTCGATTACATGTACGTGCCCATCTCCTCACTGCCACCTCCACCTCCTCCTAATAATACTCCTGAAGAAGCCAAATGTAATAAGCTCATCAGTCGCATATATTATATCAAAAGTGAGCAACTCAATGAGCTTCAATTACTTGCGAGCTCCAATGAGTGCAAGTGGACTAAACTTGAGTCTTTCAGTGCATTTTTATGGAAAATGGTAGCCCTTAGTGGAAATGATAATGATGGCAGTGGCACGATGATATCAAAAATGGGCATTGTGGTTGATGGAAGAACTAGATTAAGCAGCAGCAAAAGAGATCATGTTAAAAATTCAATCTCAATGGGTTTATATTTTGGAAACGTGCTTTCAGTTCCATTTGGTAGCCAAAAAGTAAATGAACTCATTAAAAAACCATTATCATGGGTGGCGAAACGAGTGCATGATTTCTTGGAAAATGCACTAACGAAAGACCATTTCCTCGGGCTGATAGATTGGGTTGAGGCCCGCAGGCCAGAACCAGCTGTGGCTAAAATATGTGGCACCGGTAGTAAAGATGGGCCGGCTTTTGTGGTCTCATCAGGGCAGCGTTTTCCTGTTTCGAAGGTGGATTTCGGCTGGGGTAAGCCGGCTTTCGGATCTTATCATTTTCCGTGGGGTGGTGATGCTGGCTATGTGATGCCGATGCCGTCTCCGGCGGATAACGGTGACTGGGTTGTGTACATGCATCTTTCCGAGAAGCAGTTGGACTTGATTGAGACTCAGGCATCCGATGTCTTTGAGCCTTTGACTTTTGATTATCTTGCCGGATAGAGTTAACTTAGCTATATGCATGCATCCAAAGTAATCATTAATTACGTACGCACCTTTTAAATTATTGTTGCTGTCTCGTCTCATGTATCATGTTCCAATTCCTGTCCTTGTCTGTAAACAAGACTTTCAAGATGTTAGATTCCAGTATACTCCGACATCTTGTACTGCTATTTCTCAGTCCTTCGCTAAACTAGGTTTAGGATATGATGAGTCTGTTATGTGAATAGATAAAATACCAGCTGATGTTACGTATGTAATTCACAGGAAAAAATATTTCTATGTCTGGAATTGTCACCTTCTCATTATTGGATAAAGTTGTGATAACAGAGATTTCAATATTTAATTCATCTATTAATTAGCAGAATTATTATTTTAATTATAAATAAATATTTAAGTTTCAACTTAAGATTCAACTAATGTAATATTTATTTATTGAATGATGAATTGTAATTATTTTTGTTATTTATAAATTTGATAGAAGAAATAAAGATTAAAAAAATAATAATAAGGTAGTTAAAGAAAATGAAATTTTTATATGTTACACTGCATTGACTTGAAAGATAGAGAATGTGTGTATGTGTGACAAAGGTAAGAATGTGTGTGTATATTTTAGAGACTTGACTAGTTTATAGATACTGTAAGAGGTAGTCAGCTTTGCACTAAAAATAGAAGTGGGCTTAAGTAAGATCTACGACTCCAATGTATCTTATTGTAAGGTAGCATTCTCTTATATTTTAGTTATTAGTATCTTCTCTTTATTTTTTTCTTTTATTCCTCCTCTTTTTACCTCTCCTTGTCTTTATAATTTTGTTAAAAAAAAAATTGATCATTTGATTGTAAGTAAAGTTAAAATTGTCAACATTAAATACAAATTAAACTCAATTTTAAGTATTCATTAATCAAGGAAAAGCAAAAAAAGGGAGAGAAAAATAGAAAAAGTATCCTTATCCATATTCTAAATATACACAGAGATAGGAGATTACCGACTACGTCTCTTTAGAAATCAAAGATAAATATTTCGTAATGAAGTAGAGCATGAGTAGACTTTTGCTGAGTAGCTTCCATTGTTGCAACAAACACTTTTGGACCTTCGATAAATTATTCAGTTTAAAAGGGGAAAAAAAACTCTTTGATACATTCTGCCCTTTAATTAGTTAAGTGATTGCGAATTTTATCCAAAGCCGTGCCACATGTTAGTCAAGGATTCTACACTTATCTAGCTAGTACCCTCTCTTTTGACTTTTAAGTCAAGTGATTTCAAAATTTTAACCAAAGCCATGCCACTTGTGAGTCAATGATTCTACACTTATGTATCCTCTTTTGACTTTTGTTTTGAAATAATTAGGGGAATATAATATATATTTATCCATGTCTATCCGATGAAAACTCACCAAACTTTTTTGTCTGTGCAGTAATTAGATTCGCCGAAGCACAAAGAGCCAATATGTTACCGATTTGCCAAAAATTAAATATGGAAAAATAACCATAATCTGTATATGTAGTTTAACTACCATAGGAAGCGTATCAATTAGTGGCTTAACTAATGTACACATCATCGATCGATAGAATAATATAAAAAGATATTAATGGTTTAAGAAGTTCAGCTTAATGAGCTAACCACAAAATTACATATGCATTGCGACATTTTATAATGTGGAAAATTAATCAAGCATTAGAAGAGTACCACAAAATTAACAAGTTAAAAATATCATTTCTCGTGCCAAACCCATGCTGTGTGTACCAATTGTTTTTGGAGACAATTTGTTGATTGACGGAGAAACTAGTACTGTTCCAGAGTCATTTGAAGAGTACGTGTTTGAATTAATGAGTTTTGGTTAGTGATGACGACGACGATGTAGTTGACAAGTGTCTGAAACAAGGAAATTATAAATAATACTAACAATAATAATAAGATCTAGCTAGTATTGTTTTTTCAATTAATGCTTGAAGTTTTATCAGGAAAAATAAAATAAAATAATAATATTAATGCAATATAAAGAGATTGGTTGATAAATGTCTTCAAAGTCCTAACCAAGTAGTTTACAATATTGTAAAACTTTAATTTGTATTTTAAAATATGTAGATGCCTAAGTTGGAGAAAGACTAATTTGTATTTTAAGGATTATATATATATAATCATTATGTACTAAGGACATATTCATTTTGTTAAAATGAGAATATTATTAAAATACAAAAAAAACACAGAGTTCAATATACTAACAGACAATTTGAGCTATTAGATTCAAATTGAATGAATCATTGTTTTTCATTATGAAATTAGCATATGGTAGGGCCACTATATGCAGATTCAATGATTCCAATTGAGATCCTACATTTTATCTAAAGTGCAGAAATATGTTATATATATAAGCAATCAAAGAGGTATGGTCAAATCAATGCTTTCAATCAGCTTTAACTAATTCTTTGATTGCTCAGCCGAAAGATGAAGGGGAGATTCGACCAAAGGTAGGGTTCTTTCATAAGATTGATTGGCCTTTGAATTTGAACAGAATCCAACCATACCGGAATGGATTGTACAAAGTCCTTCAGCTTTTCATACTTTTGGAGAACTTCTAACTATCAAGGAGATAAAAAGCTATGTGAAATAAAAGAAGAAAAGAAAGATCACTGAGTGCTACTAAGAACCTTTTCTTGCTGTCATGGGATCGACTTGTAAACAAGGCCTAAAAACAAACGGGAGGGTACTTCATTAGGCAGAAAACAATCCAAAAAGCGAAGGCTCACCTAGCGCTGGATGGAATTCAGGTAAGCTTACCTTATTATTAGATAAAGAGGAAACTTATCTTACTAATAATAAGCAAGGGGGTGTAGGGGAACAAAACAAGACGCTGAGTCTTTATTGCTTGAACTTGAAAAGACTTCTACAATAAAGAATCTGACTTTTCCCCAACGAGAAGTGAACGGGCATTTTTGGAGAATAGCCCGCTTCCCATTACTCATTTCCGGGAATCAATTCCAGTCAATGATTCCAATCCTCTTCGATGGAGGCAAGAAATCCTTTGCAATTGGTTCATTGCGATGTAATGATTCTTCTGCTTGTTGTAAATCAAAAGGGAATGAGAATAGTATGTTGGTAGAGATAAATAAGGCGAAGTTCAAAGCCAATTTACTTTGTTCACCAGGGGATAAGAGCTAGATTCCCTCCTCTTCAATTTAGGCGGACAGATGGATGAACGGGACAATGAATAGAAGCAAATAGAATTCGCTCTATTCAATAAATGATAAAGCAACCTTCGCTCTCTTGTTTTGTTTGACCAGAGGCTTCCCCAAAAGCCATCCATTAAAGGGCTCCCTCAATTTAATGAAATCTTATTTTATTTTTTACTGTATAATTCATTTGTTTGTGAGATCATTTTATCATGAGGAGGTCTCGAAAAGAATTCTCGAATGGATTTCTACCTATACCTAGATGATCTTAATGAGGTGTAGGGCTTTGCATCTGACATTCGTTGGGCTTCCCTCTTCGAGAGCCTGCGTCCCAGCGTTTTTGTGTAATAAAACCCTTCGGCCGAAGACTAGTGGCAGGTGGTCCCGTAGAGCTTTCGGGGACAAAGGACTTATCACGATGCCCGCAGACCAATTTACAATGTCTCTGTCACTGACGTTCATCAAGCAAGCCACGTAGATTGGCCAGAGTCTTCCTTTCTTAGAGCGGATGCGAAGAGACATAACCCAGCAGTTACCCAACCTAAAATTTTTAGATTTTGACTCAAATTTAAGGGTCAACGATTGTGCTAGGCTCAAGGATTAAGGCATGATTAAATTTAGTTCAGGCCCTACCAAAAAGCCCTAACTTGACCTTTAACCCTTAAATTTAAAAACAAAAATGTGGTCGAGGCGTTGAGTAGAGTAGTTTTTATGTTTGTGTTATTTTAGACAGGTTTTAAAGTCTTTAAATTTTAATATATTAGGAGAGGATTGGTGGTTATGTCTATTTTTTAAAATAAACTATTTAAATATCAAAATATTTAACTAAAAAAAATGAGAGTTGTTGCTTAACGACTCTAAAAACTAAAAAAGAATTTCAAATTTGTAAAAGAGTTGTTGGGCATTATTTTGGTACCAACGGTTCTTTTTCTAAAAATTTTTTAGAAAAAATACATATACGATTGGGCTTAAATAAAGCTTCAACGCGACCCTAATCTAAACCTGACCTGATAAGCTCGACCCCAAGTTCTAAGGCTCATGCATTTTAAGGATTAAAGCCTTTCATTTCAATCATAAGATCAAACTAGAGCTTGGTCAAGCCTGAGCTCAACCCAGCCCATTGCCAAGCATATAAGGATTTGTTATATGCACCATATGGTGTTTAATTATTTTTATCATTTTTATTTAATTAATTAAATAATATACCATATGATATATAAAATAAATCCACATTTTAAAATTAAATGTGAGGGTCCTCACCTAAGAATAATTTATATATATATAAGTAACGTTCCAATAAGGGATCCCATTCTTTATTAAAATAAGAAATTTCTTAAAAGACAATAAAAATTTAGACTCTAATGCACTACGAGACAAAATGCATTGTATTAGAATGTATATTTTTTTATATTCTAATTTATCCTTTATTTTAAAAAAGTAAGGGATCATTTATCAAAAAATTACTATATATATATATATATATATTTAAAATATTTAAGTGATAATCAATTTGAAAATAATAGTGATAATTATGAAATTCCAAACTTAAAACTAAACATAATTAATTGGAAAGTTCCCTGAAAATTTTATTATCTTAGAGCTTTTGCCGTAGATATCATAATAGAAAAAAAAAACTCAAATTTCTAAAAATAAAAATAGTGCAAATTCAATTTATGAATGGAATGTTTAAATATAATATTCTTAGTGTATTGCAACAAAAGACAATTAAAAGAAATTTAGATTTATTTAAATAAATGTAGGCAAAATTTTTAATATAATTATCCTAATTAAAAACACAAAATTAATTAACTAAATTATTTTTCAAAAACATACTTCAACAGTTACTATTTATTCGCATCTAAAATATTAATTTTTAAAACATAATTTACAGAAATTAAAAGTTACAAAGATTTTTACATAGTTTGAATTAATTAATCCTACATCCACAAAGTCACACCCATATGAAAAATACTTCACTAAGTTGAGATATTACAACCTATGTATTTATCAAACTTAAGACTCTTACTTACAGTTTATCACCATACAATTTACTCAACCTTACATTGAATCTACTTCTCTTAAATAACTACTATCCCCCTTGATCTATGATCCTCAAGACACTTCATAAAGTGATCAATAGTAATTCTTCAATTTTTCAATGTCTAGTGATCCAAGATCCACAAATACTCTCCACAGAGATAAATAGTCTTGTTGCAAGACTTCAATGAACAAAATAAATCAACACAACATCATGGGCCAAATTCTGAGGGGAGAAGTCCGAATTTTGCTTCTCTGCTTTATGCTCTGTGTTGTGCATCTTCAATTGTAAGATACCTCTCTTTATATAGGTACTAGGGTTTCACAAAATCACAAGTTATAAATGACTTGGATTCTTTTCAAATAAGAGTTTATTTCCTCTTATAATTCCTATTAATTCGAATATGAATAAATATAATATTCTTGTGTTGTTTGTCTTCAAAGAAATATCTAAAGCATTTAATAAACTTCTTATTTGAACCAACTTATTGCTCTAAATAAATCATACTCGTTAATTATAGAATTCTACCATTAATAGACTTCCTAAATTAGACATCTAATTAAATGAGAAAATAAATGTTCCTAATAAATTAGAATGACACTAAATTAGGAAATTAATAAATTAATTCTTACTACAAAATACTCAATAAATAATATTATAATTTAACTAGACTTACTATAAGATGCTAATTCTATAAATAAAGGATTGACAATCTCCCATTTGGCATCCTTGTGGGAAAAACAATCTAATATTAGTCTTCAATGAAATCTTGGCACTAAAACATGAATTTGAAACAAGAACAAACAACAACAAAAAACTAATCAAAATAATTGGCAATTAGCATGTTAGTTCATCAAATAATCCAAGGCAAGAATTAAAATAAAATTCTTATTTTATTGATTAATAAATTACAAGACAACATTAAGCACAAAATTAAAATCAATAAAAAGATGAACTCTCCCTAAGAACTAGAGAACATAAAATCTAAACATTCTTTAACAAAAATAAGATCTCACTAAAATTGAAATACTACTCCTCTAAGTTATTGCATTATGCAATTGAAGACAATTAAATCTTCTTCTCTTTTGTCAAAAGGTTGCAAAAGTAAAAAAAAAAAAATTGAGCAGCTAAAAATATGAAGAGGAAGCCAAGAAAATTCAGGAGTGAAATAAAATATCTGGATCCAATTTAAGACACCCCCAATCATAAGTCAAGTAAAGGAACGATCTAACTCACATATGTCAGTAATATTAAGGAAAATTTGAATATTATATGATATGCATGATAATAATCGAAATAAAAACATAGTACAGAGGAATGAATTTTGAAATTAAACTGGGATTGAATGGTATGAAATCAAATGTTTGAAATATTTTTGAATCAGCATTGCAAAGAATTTTACAAAATTGAAATTGGAATTCTGTAGAAAATTTTATGATCAAAAGAATGCAACCTGCTCAGTTTGGACTTACAAAAATGATTTAATACACTTTAGAAAACAAAATCAGGGACTTTCTTAAAGAAATGTTTGACTCTTAAATTTTAAAATCATACCAATATATAAAAACATGCATTATGATTTTGTTTTATATGTTAATAACAAAAATTTATCACAACAACCATTAAGTCATGAAATCAAGACTTTAATTACCTAAAATAAGTAAATATTAGAAAATTTTAACCTTTTATATGGGTACAATCAATCTAATCAAGACTTTTTTTATAAAAAATTCATCAATATTTATAGTCAAAGTCTCAAATATAAAATATAGAGTTGATTAGACTAACTTTATCATCTTTATCATCAATTTTTTATTATCTTTATTGTTAATTTTAATAGACTTTCATATTTTTTTTGGTAGCATAACATTGACCTTCTGATAATAAAAAAGTATCTATGGTCATGAGCTTTCGTTCTACCTCTTAAGGTAGCTTTATTTTCATGGTAGTTCATTCCCTGTTATATTTGTGATACATAGACTTAGATTACTCAATGATAACTTCACTCTTAAGAATTATAGGTAGATATGTTTAATTATAATGTTTGTATATATTTTTGGTTGTATGACAAGATAAGAATCAAGACAAACAATCATAACTCAAGTTAAATATTCTCTACAAAGCTCATGTCAATATTAAAACTTTGAGTCAAAATAAAGATTGATTTGACGTTCATTTGCTTTTAAATAAAAATTAAATAATGCTAATCAAAACTTGTTTAAAGCTTTCAAAGCCTTTAAAAACATGAAGAATTGCTTGTCGTTCATTAATCCAAGACTTATCAATTTTTCATAAACGAAACACAAAAAGACTTAAAAAAATATAAATTCATGCCCTATATCTAATGCACAAATGCACGAATTAAATCTAAATGCAAAAACAATAACTTATATAGAAAACACCCAAAGCTTTTCTTAAAAAATTAAATCGTTTAGAATATAAAGTTTTGGTAAAGATATTTGCAAGTTATTTTTCAGTACTAATATATTCTAAGGACACAATCTTGATTTCAACTAAATCTCTAATCAAATGATGACGATGGTAAAAATATCCACAAGCTCGTTTTTAGTATCAATATATTCTAAGGACCCAGTTTTACTTTCAATTAAATCTCTAATAAAATGATGACGAATATCAATATGCTTAATCCTAAAATCTTAAACAAGATTTTTAGAAATATTGATAGCACTAGTGTTATCACTAAACACAATTAAGGAATCCTGAAACATACTATAATTTGCAAGCATTTATTTCATCTAGAGTAACTGAGTGCAATAACTTCCAACTGTAATATATTCAGCTTCAGATGTTGAGAGAGAAATTGAATTCTCTTTCTTATTATGCCACGACATTAAGTTGTTTCTAATATTAAAACACCCTCCAATTGTGTTTTTTTCTGTCGTTACCATTGCTTACCCAATTTGCATCACTATATCTTGCGAGACTTGAATTAGTGTCATTAGTATACCAAATACCATCATTGACGGTCCTATTGACAAAATGAATTATCTGTTTAACAACAACTAAGTGTAACTCTTTTGGATTTGCTTGATACTTAGCACATACACTAACACTAAAACACATGTCAGGCCTATTTGTAGTCAAATAAAGTAAACTGTCAATTATGCTTCTGTAGAGACTAAGATCAATACTAGAACCACTATTATTAATAGTCAATTTGGTATTAGCACCCATGGGAGTTCTTACATATGTTTCAATCAGGCCTATTTGTAGTCAAATAAAGTAAACTGCCAATTATGCTTCTGTAGAGACTAAGATCAATACTAGAACCACTATTATTAATAGTCAATTTAGTATTAGCACCCATGGGAGTTCTTACATATTTTGCTGAATCTAAGCCAAACCGCTTAACTAAATTCTTGGCATACTTACTTTGATTGACAAAAATTTCATGTTTCACTTGTAAACCTAAAAAGTAAGTCAATTCTTCCACTATGCTCATCTCAAACTCTTTTGTCATTAAACTCACAAATTCTTGCACATGATCAAAAGAAGTAGAACTAAATATTATATCATCAATATAGATTTGAACAACTAAAATCATTGGATTAAGTTGCTTAACAAATAGAGTTATATCTACTTACCTTCACTTATAGCTCTTTTCAAGCAAAAATTTAGTCAATCTTTTATACCAAGCCCGAGGAGCTTGTTTTAAGCCATACAAAGCCCTTTTTAATTTAAAAACATGGTTTAGAAAATATGACTCTTCAAAACTTTTAGGTTATTTAACATAAGCTTTTTCATTTAAGATGTCATTTAAGAATGCACTCTTAACATTCATTTAAAATAATTTAAAGCTTATTAGACATGCAACTGCAAGAAGCAAACAAATGGATTCTAATATAGCAATTGGTGCAAAGGTTTTGTGAAAGTCAACAACTTCGATTTGTATGTATCCTTGTGCAATCAACCTAGTTTTATTTCTCATTATGTTCCTAAATTCATCTGTTTTGTTCTTAAAAATCCATTTGGTTCCTATAATATTAGTGTGACTAAGTCTATGTACTATTATCCACACATCATTTTTTAGTGGTTCCTTAGTCGTGTTTTCTACAGCTGGTTCTTTTCTTTTAAAGAATGTTTACTAGATTAACCTTTCTTAATGATTCGATTTGTGAGAGTAACTATAACAACCTTTGGTGTTTCTGACAAACTGGTTATTTCTTTCTCAACGGAGTAATCTATAAAATTTGATAATCATTAATAACTACATTCATAGATTCAATAATACTATGAGTTCTCATTTTATAAATACGAAATGCACTAGTATTATTGGAATAATCAAGATAAACGCATTTATCACTTTTTGAATCAAATTTACTAAGATGCTCACAATCATTTAATATAAAGCACAAACTCCCAAAAATATGAAAGTAGCATATAATAGGCTTCTTAATTATTCCTAATTCTGACAATATTGCAATCTTGCTCATTTTTAACCTTTTCATATAGCTTTCTGAACACATCAAATGTGTCTACTTTTTCTCTAATAAAATCTACCCATGTAAATCTAAAAAAATCATCTACACATAAATACATACTTTTTTCCAACTGAACTTTTAACTTGCATTGGTCCCATAAGGTCCATATCAAGTAGTTGTAGTACTTTAGATGTTGTTATATATTGAATGGCTTTATGTGATGCCTCTTTGTTGTTTCCCAGATTGACATGAACCATATACTCTAGGTTGTTTCTTTTTTAGCATAAAAACTTCTTTAACAACAAGTTTTTTTATAATTTTGGTTAATAACTTGCAGTTTAAATGACCCAACTTTTGATACTATAATTTTGTATCATCAAAAGTGGTCTTATGACAAATAATTGAGTTAGTCAATTTATAACAGTAATTAGATGATCAATGTCATTTCAAAATACAATTTCCATCAACATCGAGAATATAACATTTGTTTCTATCAAAGTTTAGAAAAAAAAATCTGATCATAAATTTGATTGATATTAAGTAAATTTACTTTAAGATCTTCCACATGTGGAACATTATTAAGTTTTGAAAAACCTTCCTTATTGAGTGTTCCCTTTCCAAGTATACAACTTTTTACACCATCAACAAAAGTCACATTTTATCGATCAACTTCTTGATAATTAATTAAGGCACTTCTATTACCTATCATATGTCTAGAACAACCACTATTAAAGTACCAAAAGTCAGTAGTACAAGCTCTTAAGAAAATAAAAGAAACATAAGCTTTGTACTTAGACTTTCTCATCCAAATAGTTCTAGGTTTATTCTCATTTATCTCAACTTTAGGTCTAGGTGTTATCCTAGGTTTCCCATAAAAATAATTAAAGTACATTGTCTTTTTCATATATCTCATGAATTTGAAGCAATTAGATCCTCTATGTCTTTTAATATGGTAAAAGTGACAAGTGAGAATAGACTTATTGTTCTTATCTTGATGAACTAGTAAAGAATGCGCAACACATTTTTGATGATATGTAATTCTAATTACCGATGGAAAAGAAGTTAGAGGAGAAGCTTTAACAAACATACCTAAAAAATTTGTGTTTTACTATGTTGATATGATGATCTGAGCTAGATTTTTGCCAATTGAAAAGATATGGCCTAACTTTTGAGTTCCAAATTCATCATTTTGAGTGACTTTTTGGTATTCTCTAATTTTATGGTCACTGCAAGCAATTAGTTATCTTAATCAGTAAGTAATGAATTACTTCACTTTTAAATTTTTCTTTATTATAAAAAAATTGGATATTTAAGTCATCAAAGTCATATTCTCATTGTAAACTTCTTTCCATTTAGGGAATATCATCTTTTAACTTTCATGAAAACTTTTTTTTATTTATATCAATGTCACTGTCGTCACTATCTGAATCATTGTTCTTGTTATTAAATTGCATAGTTGAGTCATGATAGGAATTTGTGTCCTCCTTATAAGAAGTTATATGCAAGATTTTAGATAAGGATGCGACTCTAATATTTAATTCATGTACATCATCATAGGTAACAAGTCTTCTAACAAGATCCTCTTCATCGACACTATCATTTGAATCAAAATCACTCCAAGTGAATTGTATTGCTTTCTTTTTCATAAGAGTGTTGGCACATTGTACTTGTATGTGACCTATGCCTCCGCATTCTCTGCATCGAATACCCTTAGTTTTATTAAGATCAAACAATTTAGAACTATAGTTAGAAGATCCTTTTTGAGTTGTTAGAACCACTAATGTAAAAGTATTCTTTAGTTTGTTTAAGTTTTTCTTTTCAACATCTTCTTGAAATTCTTTGTATTAAGTGCAAGAGAATTATCCACATACACATATGGATCATTATCCTTAGTTTGGGGATGGGAACCCATATTTCAACTTGAAAAGCAATATATTTTTCTTTCTTGAGATTCAAATAATTAGTCTCATAAACCATCAATTTTTCTATAAGAGAACCTCTAGTCACGGTAGATATATCAGCATATTCTTCAATTGCCAAAATTTTAGGATAATATTTAGGATAGACAAATCTTAAGATCTTTCTAAAATCTCTTCCTCAGAAATAAGTTTTCTAAGATTATAAAAATCCTTAGCCATAACAAGAATTCTAGAATTAAATTCAAATATGTTTTCATGTTTTTGCATTTTCAAGTTATCAAAATCATATGTAAGTTTTTGAAATTTAAAACGTTTTACCATGCATATTGTTGCCCTCAAGAGTAATTTGTACTATATCTCAATCAGTTTTTGATGTCTTGCATGTAGATATTAGTTGATGTTGAAATATATCAACTCTATTAACTACGGTATTAAGTTCTTGAACATTATATTTAGATGCATTGAGTTTGTCATCAGACCATTCTTTGACTGGCTTCGGAATTTTACACCATTTTCATCAGTCATGGTGGGTGGAGTATATCTAGTAAGTACATACTACCAAACTCTTTTATTAATAGTTGTCAGATAAATTTCTATCATTTGCTTCTAATAAGCATAATTTGTCCTATCAAATACAGGTGAACATGCCAAAGAGTCTCCCTCTCTTTGCAAATTTATACCTAAAAACTAGATTTAAGTTCCAAGATTTTCACCAAATAAATCGTTAGTGATACCAATTGAAAAAAATTTAGATATATTATAAATAGATATAAGTAAAATTTTTAATATAATTATCTTTATTAAAAACACAAAATTAATTAAACTAAATTAATTTTTCATAAACACAGTTCAATTGTTATTGTTTACGTATTACTGTTTATTTACATCCAAAATATTAATTTTTAAAATATAATTTGTAGAAATTAAAAGACATAGAGAATTTTACATAGTTCAGAGTAATCAATCTTACATCCACGAAGGCACACCCAGATGAAAAGTAATTCACTAAATTGAGATGTTATAACCTATGGATTTAACAAACTTAAGACTTTCACTTATAGTTTATCATTATACAACTTACTCAATCTGAAATAGAATCTGCTTCTTTTAAATAATTGCTACCCCTCTTGATCTACAATTCTCAATGCACTTCGCAAAGTTATCAATAGTAATTTTTCAATTCTTCAATATCTAATGATCCAAGATTTACATATACTCTCCACAGAGATAATTAATCTTGTTACAAGACTTGAATGAACAAAACAAATTAACATAATATAATGTGCCAATCCGGAGGGGAGGAGGCCAAATTTTGCTTCTCTATTTTATGCTCTGTGTGTGCATCTTTAACCATAAAATACCTCTCTTTATATAGGCACTAGGATTTTACAAAATCACAAGTCATAAATAATTTGGATTCTTTTTAAATAAGGGTTTATTTCTTCCTATAATTCATATTAATCTAAATATGAATAAATATAGTATTCTTATTTTGCTTGTTTTCCAAGAAATATCTAGAGCATTTAATAAACTTTATCTTTGAACTAACTTATTACTCTAAATAAATTATCCGCTCCAATTATAGAATTCCGCCATTAATAGACTTCCTAAATTAGATGTCTAATTAAATGAGGAACCAAATGTTCCTAATAAATTAGAATGACTCCAAATTAGAAAATTAATAAATTAATTCATATTACAAGATAAACAATAAATAACATTTCAATTTATCTGGACTTGTCATAAGATGCTAATTATAGAAATAAATGACTTAACAATGTTTATAAAACAAAACTTAATTCTTTTGACCGCATTATTTTTCAGATATTAGTATTTAAGTTTATTGGTTGTCGCCAGTTAAAAGGTGGGTGGGACTATATGATGCAAAATAAGGAATTGAAGAAATACTAATTAAATTGAAATTTATAATATTTAGAAATATTTTATTTAACTTATATTCTAGTTTAATTTAGTTACATTTTTAGAGTTTTATTGTTATGCGTTATTTATTTGAGTTGTATTTCTAATTTATTTAGATATAAGTTTTTTTTAAATAGATTTACAGTAAAATTAGTATAATTCGTAGTTAATATAAATAAATGTATTTTGTATCTTTTGTAGGAGGCCTTAATTATTTATTAGAATAAACTCTTAGTTTGATATCTATTCTAGTTATTTTACGATATTATATTAAATTAACTTACAAATTCAATACCCTCCATTTGCAAGTATTCTTAGAAACAATGTAGATTTAATTTATTTCATTGTTTCAGGTATTCTTAAAATCAACATAGTATTTAAAATATTCCCTATCTATCCATCACCATAAACCTATTATCCTTTCGCTGCATCAATTCATTGTAGAGCATTCTTTTGCAGCACCATGTTGCATAATTATACATTATCTCAAAATGAAAGAAATGAAATTTTATATGCAATCAGTAAAGATTCAACTGGTAAAACAATAAAAGATGAATATAATTAAGAAATTTAAGGTGCTGTTATTTCTTTAATTTTCTCAATAACCAGATTTCTTAGGAGACCCCTCTACAATAAAAGTCAAATCGTCCAGTATCAAATGGGAGGATATCTGAAATAGGGCCAAAGTAATTTCAATGAACCAAAATGGGAATATAAAATTGATTCTTCTTTTAAAGTAGAAAAGCCAGGAATGTCTATTGCTACTTTTTTTTGGAACAAAAGGGCATTCACTTTTGATTTTTGCTAAAAATAAGTTTTGAACTTGAAATGGCAATTTGCCAGAAAAACTTGGGTGAGCTCTGATTTAGTCCATTTTTTAGATCAATTGAAATTTTCAAAGAATTTTGAAGAAATTGATTTTTTTAAATATTTTGAGCATTAAATTTGATATGCAAAAATCACATGGCAAGTGGAAAGTGCTGAAAAAAAAAACGTGGGCAATGTCAAATAATTACTTTAAAAATAATGGAAAAAGGCAAAAGCATGATTGAACGGTGCAAAAGCATTCAGCAATACGGTAGTGATGGACCACCAGCATTGTCTAAAGAGCAGTAAAGTAATGGACAATTAAAGGGACTGGTTTCTGCATTTTTCTTAAAAGCAAAATGTTCAGCAATAAAATAATAAAAGGACAGGTTCGTGGTCTACTAAATTTGGGCTTTTTTATTTCCAAATTTACAACCCCACGTACGCCACATATTATAAGCAATTAATTCATTAATTGACATTATCATCCTGTCGAATGAAAAATTTTAAAAAATATAAAAAATATAATTATAATATATATATATATGTATATTTAAATTTGATATAATTATTATTTATATAATAAATTTTTTAATATAACTATACATATATTATAATATAATTTATTTATTATATAACTGATATAATATTTTTGATATATTTTAAAATTTATTTTGACTAACATGCCTAATAATATAAGTTAAATTAAAACTAACCTTACTGAATGAAAGGTCAATCAATATGTATATAATAAATTAATAATTGAGAGTATGAATATTCGAATCCCATTATAAAATTCTTCACACCTATTTATTAGATATACCCCATTGATAAATTTTAAAAATTAAAATTTTATTCATCGTACCCACTCAAATGCCAAAACTATTTCTCTAGGAAATCCAAATTCTATCTCACAGAGTGTTCGTTCGTTATCTTTTTTTACTTTTCTTATCCTAATCAGCAAAATCCACTAATTTTTAATTAAATACATTTTATAATCTCATTATCTTCCGTCTAAATTTTCCTTTTGAATCTGGCCTTTGGAAGACCATTTATTAGCAGAAACAATATTTTAAAAACATCCTTTCGCATTGCTAGTGTACAAGAGTACAAGAGTTCTATCAAAAGAACTTTTGTTTTTGAAAATCTAAGACATAATAAATAAAATAGAAATGAGTGAGTAACATAATAGGATACAAAAAGCTTTTGTCTACAAAATTCGCCATTTTTATTTTTATTTTCTCTTTCATGAATCATATTTGAAGAATAGGTTTCATAAAACTTGATCCTGATTTTTGATTGGACATCATATAAAAATACACTGAAGCAATTTTTTTTTCCCAAAATTCATCTAATCATTTATAAGGATAAATTGTTGAATGTTGGTGATGTCCAGCCATCACAAAATAAAGGAAAAAAGATATTTACATCACCAAAGTTCAAGAAAATTGTCACTAACAATTTTAAATTTATAAAATGAGACGTTAAGATTTTCTCTTAACCATAATACTCTTTATATTTATTTTTCTAAAAAAAATTGACTTTAAAATTTTTAGTAAATAAAAATATTATATGAATGATATAATATATGCAATAAACTATTAATATTAAAATATTTTAATAAATTTAAATATGTAAATTATTATTTTTATTTTAATAATATATTTTTATTATTGTAGAGATTTTAAATAAATATTTTCATTAAATACATTTTACAATTAAAAAAATACACACTAATAATGTTATAATTATTATTTTACATAATATTTGAAATAATTTAAATTTTGATACATTTATTTTAATATTATAAATCTATTTATTATAAAATTTACTTTAATATACTAAAATATATCTAATAGATTGTAAAATATTAAAATATTTTTAAATATTGAAATTATTTTTAAATGTATATAGTATTACATTTATTTTAATGTTATATTTCTATTTATTATAAAATATTAGAGTTAAATTTATTGGGATAATAGAGGTAAATAGTATTATGGTTAAAAGGGGTCTGGTTGTTCATTTTTAAAAATATAGGGGTGTTGGTGACTATTTTTCCAAAATATGAGAGTGTAGATATTATTTTTCCTAAAGTAAATAGATAAATTGATAATAGTTTGAGATTAATGGGTATAAATAATAAAAAAAATATTTATATTAAGTTAATATTATTGATGCCTTTACTGCAAGGTTATTTCAATAATTAAAATTATAGTAAGAACCCATGAGGAGCAAAGAAAAAACAGCTAACAAGGAAAACAATGTAAAATGAAAAAAAAAAAAACTAAGAAGAAAAACAATGTAAAGAGGAAAAGTAATATAGAATAAGCAGAAAAATTGAAAAGAAAAACATAAACATAAAATAAGAAATTATAAAGTAAAATTAAAAAAAATGAAAGAAAATAATCAATTATATACCATTAAATTGTTATGTTTTCAAAAATATTATAACACTTTCAAATTGTATCATTCATCCACTATAAATTTATAATATATATAATTTATCTACCAAATCATTAGCTTTCGTTAGAAAATTAAAAGAATTAAATTGTTTTGTTATAATAAATATTATAACACTTTTAAGTTGTATTATTCATCTACCATAAATTTATAATATGTATCATTTATCTACCAAATCATTAGCTTTAGTTAGAAAATAAAAAGAATTATGGTAAATTGATCATTTTCCTCTTGAACCCTAATTTAACGTAAAAAGATATAGGAAATTTATCAACTATCTACCCTAAATTTACTTTATTATAAAAAATACAAGAAAAGTTTGAATTTGTTTTATTTTCTACCATAAGTTAGTAATTTATATCAACCGTTCACTAAAACATTAACACCATTATAATATTTAACATAATTTTAGTAAAATTATCATTTTACCTTGCCCTTGAATCAAGGGCCTTTTTGACTTTGCATCATAAATAATAATATAAAAATTAGTTTTTTTTAATTATGAAATTGAATTTAAGGATTAGATTGATTGGGTGTTTATAAATTAAGGTTTCATGAAATTCATGAATTTAGTTTAATTACGTAATTTGTAAAGATAAATTGAGAAAATAAATTACAATATTTTAAATTAAAGAAAAATAGAGTTTTAAGTGTATTTAATTAAATATTGATTATAATAAAATAGTTTTTTAGTTTTATATTTTAAACTATTATTTATTTTGTATTTAGCATATTAAATATCTAAATTACGCTTTGTGATGTCATTAATTATAAATGGCATGTAATATTTTGGTGGACAATGAATACAAATTGCAAATTTAAGGTTAAAAATTAAATAAATTTAAACTTTTATAATATTTTTGATAACATGATAAATTTACAGATAATGACTGATAATTTCTCATTTATTAAAGAGAAGAGTATTTGATCACAGTACAATCCTCTTGTTTTATGACCACATTTGAGAAAATATAGAAACACATACCCAGATGTTGTTGTTATGTATATAGTGGCCAAAATAGCCTGAGCCGGCCCAAGCTCAAGCATGCCTGTCCCAGGCCTGCAAGCTTTAGAATTAACCCTCCACACGAGGGCTTAAAAGAAAAAGCCTAGGGTTGACGACATATATATATTTTTAAAAAATATATTTATAAATTAAATTTTAAAAATTAGAAAAAAAACTTAAATTCTTAATTTATAAAATAATAATGATTCAAAAATATAAAATTATATTATTAAACTCTTTTTTAATCGTTAATTAATTAATAAGTTGTTAGGATCAGAGATTTTAGTATTAAAAAATAAATCTCTAAATTTTTATTTACTTCATTTCTTTATCTAGTATTTTATTTTAAAATATTTATTTTTTAATTAATAAGTTGTTGATTATAACAACTTATTAATTATTAACCCATATTAAGTTTGTAATAATTTAAAAAATTTTTAAAAATACTGAAAGCCTTAAGTTCGGCTCAGGCCTGCGGTAGTGGGCTAGGCCCACTTATGTCTTCTCTACAATGGGCTAGGCCACTTTTTCCATTTTGTCAACCCCAGTTTTCTATCAATTGAATTTGAAAAAAAAAACAAAATAAAATAAAGTTGTGACTTGCATCATCATCTCCCACGTATCTTAACAAGAAAATAACAACCTAACTAGAAATAAGTACTTTATTTGCTACTTGCCTCTGCTGCAATTCTTGTCTAATAAACCGCAAAATTATCTTTCCAAATACATCAAATTGCCCGCTACCGCTAGTCCTGCCGTCCACTATCCACGTCATATTCATCATCATTGCCCCATATTTATGTCCATCCTAACCTCTAAAAATTTTAAAAAAAAATTAAGTTCTCTGACTTTCGTTTCTTATCTTGTTTAGCTTGAATGGAGAAATCTGGTTATGGCCGTGATGGTATCTACAGATCTTTGAGGCCACCTTTGGTTCTTCCCAGTGACCCCAATCTTTCTATGGTTCATTTTCTTTTTAGAAACTCTGCTTCTTATGCGTCCAAGCCAGGTCTCATTGATGCTGATTCTGGTGAATCTTTGACCTTTTCCCAGTTCAAGTCCACTGTGATTAAGGCCTCACATGGCTTTCGCCATCTGGGTATTACAAAAAATGATGTTGTTATGATTTTTGCCCCAAATTCAATTCAGTTTCCGGTTTGTTTTCTTAGTGTTATTGCTATAGGCGCTATAGCAACAACTGCTAATCCTTTTTACACTGTTTCTGAATTGTCAAAGCAAGTTAAAGATTCAAATCCAAAACTTATTGTCACTGTCCCTGGATTGTGGGACAAAGTGAAAGACTTTAACTTGCCAGCTGTCCTTTTGGGTTCAAAAAGTAAACTTGCTTCTTGTGGTCTTAGCTCAAGTTCAAAGATTGTTTATTTTCATGATTTGATTGAATTATCTGGGAATGTATCAAATTTTCCAGATGTTTCTATTAAGCAGACAGATACTGCTGCTTTGTTGTACTCCTCAGGTACAACTGGTGTCAGCAAAGGTGTCATTTTGACACACAAGAACTTTATTGCATCATCTTTGATGGTAACTTTGGACCAAGAAATGGCTGGTGAATTAGATTATGTGTTTCTTTGTGTGTTGCCTCTGTTTCACGTATTTGGGCTTGCGGTTATTACTTATGGGCAGCTGCAAAAGGGCAATTGTATTATTATCATGGCCAAGTATGATCTTGAGATGCTTTTGCGGGCTATTGAGAAGTTCAGAGTGACACAAATATGGGTTGTTCCACCGATTATTCTTGCATTGGCTAAGCATAGTTTGGTCAAGAAATTTGATCTTTCTTCATTGAAACATATTGGTTCTGGTGCTGCTCCTTTGGGAAAGGAATTGATGGAGGAATGCGCGAAGAATGTACCTAGTGCAACTGTTTTTCAGGTGGTTCAATTTGAGCATTGGTATTACGAATCATGTAATGATTATAAGCTGAAACGATTTGATGAGTTTTGCATATTTTCATTGCTTTGTTTAAATTATTATCAATTTTTGAATGAGTAGGCATAATAATTTTGAGGTTTGCCAGGCCTTTGGTGAAATTAAGATTGCTTCAGATCTCTCTGTGTCTCTTGCGCACTAATCCGAAAGTATGGGAGTGCATCCTAACAGTTCTTTTATACTGGCTATGTTCATATCTAGAATATCCTTGACTTGATCATATTTATCTTATTCTATATCTTGACTGATGTATAATCTGATCAGGGAGCAAAGTCCTCATCGTCTGCAGAGAGCAGCCTATATGTTCAGTCAATGACTGGTGCAGTATATTGACTGATAGAGAAGTTGAGCATTGTTTCTTACTCATTCTACAGTAGTGAATTGTCCATTAAATTCTTTGTTTCTTAGACTGACTTTTAAAGAGTAGAAAGTTTGTGAAATCCAGCATATAATATTCATGTTCTATTGCTTTTATATGACATATATGGTTAAATTCAGTGACACTTTAAACAGGTAATAAATTAGTTACAGATTTCCAGGCAGGTAATCAATTTTGGCTATTTTTCCTTATTTAGGAAATTTCAATGGTTTCAGGGCTATGGTTTGACGGAAACTAGTGGTGTTGCCACAATGGAGAATCCATTTGCAGGATCTCGAAATATTGGTTCAGCTGGAGCACTTGTCTCAGGTGTTGAAGCCCTAGTAGTCAGTGTGGATACTCAAAAGCCTCTTCCTCCAAATCAGTTGGGGGAGATATGTCTACGAGGTCCTAATATGATGCGAGGTATAATTTTAATTGCTTCAATTATACTCTCTTCATATGGGTTTTCAGACATAATGCATTCTTTCATTCAATACAAGAAAACTTTTTGAAATTTGATGCATTCTTGCCCCAGATTATTTCAGAAATCCTCAGGCAGGCTTTTATCTATCATATGCAAGCCAATAGGTTCCCAAATATAACATTTGTCATTGTAGGTCAAGGTCTTGGTAGACTCATGATTTTAATTTTTTTTTTTTTGAAGAAATGTAGTAATAAGTTGTTTAATTAGTGTTGCCTTTCATTTCTCAAAGTTTAATGTAAGCTCTGCATTTATTTAACATGTTCGGGTATCTGCTTTTCTTTTAAGTTGAATTATATGAAAATTTTGGTGCTATCATTTTCAGGTTATTACAACAATGAACAAGCCACCAAGCTGACAATAGATAAAAAGGGTTGGGTACATACAGGAGATCTTGGATATTTTGATGGGGATGGCCAGCTATATGTTGTTGACCGAATCAAAGAGCTCATTAAGTACAAAGGTTTTCAGGTAACTTCTAATTGGTAGTATAGGTTTAATGCAAGGGAATTTTTCTGGCACTTATGACAGTTGGGCAATGGCAAGTGAAAATGATTCTTGTATCCAACTCCAACTAGTTTAAGGTTAAGGCCTGCTTTTAGTTGATTTTTCAGGACTGTGTGTTGGTTGAAACCTAGAAATTTTGGCTGCACAACTTCTATTTATTTGAGGATACAAAATTTAACAAACAAGGTTCTGGCAAAATATTTGCAGCATCTGGTTGACATGGCTTGTTTCTTCTTTTTACTTTGTGTGGTTTGCCCCCAAAATTGCTTGCTGCAACTTCATTTTTCTCTGGAGCCCTGTCATTGTTTCTTATATCATTTAAATTTTTTACTTCACCAGGTCTGACTAAGACCCCTTAAAGCTGCCTTTATCTATGTGATTATTTGGAAATGGGTGTAACTAAAATTTTGCAGCCAGTGACTTGATATCTCTGATCAAAAGTCTCTAGGCTATATCTTCAACTTATTGATAAATTCTCTTCATCTGCATCTTCTCTGTCTTCCTTTAGATATGTAACTCTGGAGTTGAGAATGTAGATTGATAGTAGTTGATGCTTCATTTGTTCATACTAGGTAGCGCCAGCAGAGCTTGAGGGGCTGCTTGTTTCTCACCATGAGATATTAGATGCTGTTGTTATTCCGTATGTTGTACAACCCCATTCTTAAATTTATGCTTATCTTGTAAATTCACCACTGATATCTTGAGATGTTTCCTCCTCCGTAGATTTCCTGATGCTGAAGCTGGTGAGGTCCCAATAGCATATGTTGTTCGATCACCCAACAGTTCACTGACTGAAGAAGATGTTCAGAAGTTTATTGCTAAACAGGTAATGTGACGCAATAAATTGAAACAGTATGACATTTCCAGACACACTGAGTAGTGTCCGATGATCCAAGATATGTTGTTGTCAATTATGTTTGTTTTGCATGGTCCTTTGTTTTTTCCTAAAATCATATTCCTTATTTGCTTACCTTATTGTATAAGGTAGAAAAATGATTTACACCAGGCGGTTAAGTGACTGTTGTTACATCTATAATCATATACCCTTTATTTGTTTGCTCTGTTGCAGGTTGCACCTTTTAAAAGATTAAGAAGGGTGACATTCATAAACAGCGTTCCCAAGTCAGTTTCTGGGAAAATCCTTAGAAGAGAGCTCATAGCAAAAGTACGAGCCAAAATGTGAAATAGTATTGCTACACTTTCCAACTAGTATCCCGACTATTATAATTCTAAGTGATGTGACATTCATCTATGGGATGGTAAAGTGGATAAATAAGTAATTCTACTAACTTACGGAATTAATCATCCAATATATGTTTGCCATATCAGTACTTAGGATGAGAATATTGGGATAATGCTTGGAAAGTTCACTAGGATTGAAATGTGAATTGGAAGCATTTGATGAGAGCACTACTTATTTTCGCCAATGGCGCTCCTTGTTTTGTTGAAGAATTATTTATTATTTTCCATTAATAAAGATGATTAAAAAGAAACCGCTGCAAGTTGTGTCTATTTTGCAATTGCAAGATATTCTCGTCTGTATTGAAGGAAAGAAAATTAGTGCTTCAACCAATAACTTGATGCTTATATCCATGCGAATATCCAAATTTGAGGTTATAGCTCTATTATTTCTCTTTTTCAAAATGACAATATTGGGGTCACAAACTCTTTGAACTATCTGATAAGACAAAACAATATTGTCAGATACAAACGCAACATTGAAAATTGTTTTACGTGGTAGGTGGAATAAAACCCATTCAATTTTAATATCATGGTCAAATATTGACATATAAACACGACATTAAATTCATTTTTTTCCTTTTTTTTTTTAATTAAAAAGGTAGTGGACAGAGTTGAATTAATTTTTTACACCCAATCTCTCTCCAGATTTGAACATGAATGACTAATTAAAAAAGGGTGATTGAAAATCAGCTGCTTACGGTGGCAATGAATTCAGAATGAAATCAAATGTTGGGATAATTAACGATTTGATGAATCTTGAAAGCAATATCTAAATAATCGGCAGCATTAGCAAGAGCTAAGAAATGGGATGGACCAAAAAAGGGGATTATGAATTGTGAAATTGAAATTCTATTTTATAGTAACATCGTATATTAATGCAGCATAAATTAAGTTAATTCAATATTGTTATGTGTAATTCCGCAACAGAGTTATTGTGATAATATAAGATTGTAAAAAAGAAGGGTGCCTCAGCAGCAGCTGGTGAATTAAGGGAGTCAAAATCTATGTACTATTAATATGATTGGCTCATGCATGTTTGATTTCTAAAGTCACAACTCATCTATGTTTTTTATGATATTGGCATTATCTTTTGATTAGGAAAAAAAATTGCAATAAATTAAATTAAGATTATGTCATGTATATTATATAATATAGGTCGAATTAAGCTAGCCAAATAATTTATAATTTTTTTAAAAGGTTGATTGATTATTGGATAGAGAGAGAGAGAGAGAGTAGAGAGAGAGAGAGAATATTAAGAAAATTTTATAATAAACAGTCACAAAGATTGATTGTAAATCAAATTTCTAAAATATTTTTATACTATCAGAATAAGTTTGAGAGTTTCTAAATTCATGAGTTTAGGTTTAATCACCATATAGATGATGGATGTCTGAAGGGTTTAAAGGAGAAAGATGTGAGTTTATTTTTAACTATTTTTTACTTTTTATTAAAAAAAAAAACTTGTTCAATCTTATCATCCATCATCACTTCTACCATCACACAAAAAATGATGTCAAAAGAAAAAATGAATGAAAAAGAATCTTCAAAATTAATATTTTTCTTAAAAATATCAATTGCTTTCTAAATCAAAGAATTCCTTAATTAAAGTAATTTATTACTTATGATTTTTCATGATCTTATAAAAAAAAAAGTGTATATGGAAACAATTAGAAGATTTCCTAAACAAGCTTAAACAAATGTTTTCTAATTTATTACATGACACTTGGATGAGATTGTAAATAAAAATCAAGGATTTGCAATTTTTAAAGGCAAGCTAAGAGTTTAAAAAAATGTTCTTACTAACTCGAGGGAAAATGATAAGAATCAAACAATATTGATGAAAAAAAATAATCAATCAAATGATTGATGTCCTCATCTTAATCATCATTTTTTATATTTCATATATTTGTATAAATTATGCCTCTATGTTCATAAATCAATAACAATGAAATTTATCTTCTTTATAAATTATTTCCAAAAATTTATATATATATATATATATATATATATGGCCAATTTCATGGATCTCCAAAGCAAACAGTATACCTGATCAAACCTGCGAGTATCGCACACACAGTATGCCATATGGTATGATAGCAGGCCTTGTAAATCGATAAATGATCCTATGCATGCAATGTACATATATCTTTCTGTATCATGTTTGTCTTTGAATAGTCAATATATGATATTTCTCAGATAACCAGAAGCTCATTCATCAAAGCTATAGCTACATATATATTTAGTATATGTAACTTGATCATCTGTCTATATGGATATCTATTCTGGTCAACAAAGCACAACGTGAGGTTAAGAATAAAATCAAGTGGAAGCAAGATCTTTCTTGATCACTGTCATTTTCCAATTTGTCAAAATGGTTTTAAGTGATTAAAGAGATCTAATTAACTGCTAGCTATAGCCAGGGTTACGTTGATCTCTTGAACAGGTCGTTCCCGTCCTAAACTCTAATTACCATTTTCAAAAATAGAGCATACCTATTTTCATTCAAGGTAACAACAATCTCAAATATTATAATCAACATGATAGGAGGAGAAGTTGTGTCTTAGTAAAGGGCCTTTACAACGCTTAAAAGAGCCGGATTAATCCGCACATAAAAAATCATGAAAACCCTTCTGAATCACACTTACCTTACAGCTGAGTCCTTAAGCACTGCCGTCGCAAGTCCAAAATCCAAATAGCTAGCTAAAATGGCATTCATCCGCACTTGCAACTGCACCTTGATGCATACGTCTCCATGCTGCCACCATTAATTCTGCCGATTGCTATGTTTTTCACGAATCAGAACCAAATAACACAACAAGATGCAGGTGCAAATGCAGATAAAGGATACATCTTAGCGTCCTGCTCCTGCAGCGTGTACTCCTACGCACTCATCATATACTTCCATTTATCAGTGAACCTGCAGAGCTACTTAGCATTTTGCTCTCTTTTTTTATTTTAACAATTACTAGCCACCTGAGAGAGCTGGTATATATACTACATCTCGAGCTGTATGTAGTCTGTAAAGCAGACTGGTCCGAAGCCACGTGATGGAATGCCTCCGAGCACGTGAGATTTGATTATTTAACAAGTGACAGAGTGACACGTGTGACAGTCCACCTGAAATAACTATTTAACCCGTCGAAATTAATTAAATACGCGCATGTTATAATTAGCTCACAATTCTTTTATGATCAGTGAGTACTCCCTCGTCTCTCTAGGCCTAGGCTGTCAATGGGCGTAGAGCAATGGGACCCTAATTCTTATTCCCTCCCTAGAAATGAAAGCAACCATCGGAACTGCCATCGTCCCATCTATAGATTTTTTTGACGCATCATACATTTGCGTTCTGTATTTATGCAGAGAAATGTAAATAAATATTGCGAGTGTGACGTGTCATTAGGTCATAAAAACCACAACACCAAAAGTATTAAAGTACTACTCTTTCCATTGGCAGATTAAATTATTTCATGTAAGTTGGCCGGCGCCTGTGTTGTCTATCATTTTCAAGAACAATTTGATAATGCATTTGTTCGATGATTAGTTGCTCGGTGGAGAAACATTGGGTCCATGACTTTCGTTTGTATAAAATTATTCGATTTTCCTTGTTGTATATGTTGAATTATTTTGCTGCTATATATGCTTTTACCATTAGGTCAATCGCCTGTGATTTGAGGAAAGTGAAACGAATTTATGCAGATATAGATATCCAAACAGTACTTATACATCTTATCATATGCCAGGAATATTAACATTACTATATTAATATTAGCACATGGGTCTAATTCATGCTCTCATAAGTTAGTTCAAAGTTGAGAGGATTGCCTCAAGTTTTATGTATTACCGATTCAATCATTAGTGAGTTTGGCTATAATACCGTATAAAAGTCTACGTAATTAACTCATATACAAAATTTAGCTCATATGTTGGTTGTTGTCTCAAACTTATATTCTTAGCTTAATAACTACTCTCAAACACTTATCACATGAAAATATAGTGCTGGTGCGCTTGTACATAAATTTAGTTTTTTTTTATATAATTTATACAAAAATTAAATCGAATTGAGAATATTGTCCCAAAGTTATATACATCACCCATCATTTCATTCTCAACTAGCCTTGGATTATCCCCTAAACATGTATTTAGCATGTTAAATTATCCACTTCATATATTCTTTAGTTGATGCCATAGAGCTAGGTACATGTATATATATATTCTGATGCCTTTTGGATAGAAGATCCCACTCATATACTGACGCTATGTACCACTAAATTCTGCTTCTTTTCTGGACTTTTTTTTTTTTTTTTTCTTTTCATTTTTTTTGGTGTAGTAACAAAAGTAAACTATTGTTGCAAGATCTAAAACCAAGGTTGAATATTGTAGTGCCATTGCAGAATGCTGCCCCCAGGACCCAAGGGCTTCTTTGGTTTTGGTGATTGCTCAAAGATATGAGATAGTCATAAACACCTCTGCCATTGTTCTCCGTCGTGCTAATTGCATCTGGCTAGCAAAGCACATAATGATGTATTTCACAAGCATACTAAACATATAGAAACATGGTGTCATTTTGTACGCTAACCTTCACTGAACAATATTTGTTGAACTTGTCCTAGCATACTCAAAAAGGCGAAAAAAAAGGTATGGAGTTTTCACATTAGATTGATCACTCCTCCGAAAAGATTTAGATACCTAGTCAGGATATCCTAAGCTCTCCCCCACAGCACCCCCAATCCTATCCTTTCTACCATATGTTGTAACAATCAACAAGTTACATTAATCTGATATTCTGATGTGTCTGTTAATGTTATCCTCTATTATTACTGTTATGATAATGAAACTGTATCTTAATTTTGTTGTGATCATGACATTTCTAAGACTTTGGTGTAGCACAAGCCAATAGGCTTCACGGGGCATATAGTAGCAATCAAAAGGACACAAACAACCTTACAAAGTGGCGGGCCAAAATTATTTGTCTCGGCCCTGTCCCGTCAAGTGTCAAATCCAGCTGGCCCGTGCACTTGTTTGGACTCACACGTGCAAACTATTCCTCTTATCGATAAGATTTAGCCTCATCATTCACTTCTGCTGGGCCACTATAGGATGTGTTCGGAAAGAATTTGATATATTTAAACCCCTTTATTTATATTCGTAACCCCTTTTTTTAATTTACTCTGTTATTTTTAAAATTACTCTCATTAAATGTTAAAAAATATATTTTTAACATTTTTCTTTTTTTACATAGGGAACAGATGGTTTAATCAATTAAAAAAAAAAATTTCTTCAAATCGACTATGCTCAACAAGAAATAATGAGAACCCAGTTAAATCGCAATTGACACTTTATGGTTCATTTTTCAATGCAATTTAAAAATGGAGGGTTTTGGTATAAATAAAGAGGAACAAAGATCGTCGCTCGTTTGAAAATTAGCTTGGATTTACTTGTAGAGTAGGCTAGGCCTAGGTCTAGTTCAATTTTGAGCTTAACAGACACAGATGTTAGCCACTCGGATTAAAGGCTGAGTGGTTAGGATTTTCGCCCTCACAATTTGTGAGAGTAAGAGTTCGAATCCCAACAAATATATTGTGAGAGTTAATTTATTTTTCAATTATATTGTATAATTTCGTAGAGGTAATCTACTTCATTTTCAAACATGCATGGAGTTGACATCACTAGAGTTTTAGAGAAGGTAAAAATATGGGTAATACTTCATACGATTAATATAAATTAATTTAAATAATAGTCAGATATATAAATATCAGTAATAGTCTCATGTAATATGAGTTATAATCTGATTGTAATATCAATTTAAAAAAAAAATACACAAGTGTTGTATTAGTAGACACACACAATGGAAACTATGTATCTTAATTGATAGTTGAGTCAGTTAAAATTAAGGAATTGATAGTGAATGAAATTGGTTCTATGTTGATTTGTATTGTCCTAACCTTACATTGGATTAGTTTACATGTCTTTAGCTCTATTGCGCAGAACCTTGCTATTGTATTTAAACCTTCGTAGCTTACTATGTAATATTTGACCAATTCTATCACTAACACCACCAAAACAAGAAAATAAATAAATAACATAGCTGTGATACTTATCATGCTTTAAATAGTAAGCATTGAGAAAGTAACGTGCAGAGTTAGATAGCATTTCAGTATTTCTATTAGCAGAAAATGCAAGGATTGATTATAAAACTCAAGTTGCATGCATGATTTAATTATACAGAGTTCGATGCATATATACATGCAGCCACCATGCACGTTCATGCAACAAGGTCTGTATGAGAATCGCACAGGCCGCTCGCCATTAATTTTCTAATTTCACTTCTGATCAAGATCTTCAGATTCAAAATATTTTTATATAGTAGGCATTGCTTTCGTAGTGCTTAAGTTCAAGTTACAGATAGATTAATCACTAAATAATATTACAGCTCTCTTGACTGCATGATCATGATTCATGCACATATATAATTCACACAAACCCAACAAAAATTTTCTTATAAATTAGTTTCACAACTGCCTTATATTGACTTATTAGGTGAAGACCCTTCTACTTCAAGTCCTCGAGCTACTGTAGAATTTGTGGAAAAAAATAAAATGAAATTTCAAATGGTTGATGCTGATCATGGTGAGGATCTATCATTATGATGTCTCCTTTCTGTTCACTTTTCTGAGCTCATTTTTTCAATACTCGACCAAAGACTTAGAGCATCCCCGATGACTTTTCTTTGCCATTTTGATAATGATAGGCAATATGAAAAATAAAAAGGGCAAATAATTGAACTTTGGAAATTGTCTCACAAACAATTATGCACGGCAATAATTTATTGTATTGAATTATTCATTTAAACAATATATGATGAATATATTCACACACATCCAAGGAAATAAATTAAATTTCCTATTTCTTTCCACTCCATCGAATAAATAAAAAGAGGGACATTATTGACTCTCTGTGGCTGCATGATTATGATATATCAATAAATTCCATCATATATATATATTGGATGGTACATGTGTTGGTTTGATTGTCTTGTAGTTAAAAGATGAAAATAATATGGAAGGTAATAAAAACTAAAAAGCGACATTTGCCAAGAAAGTCATCAATTAATTTCTTGCGTACAGATTGATTGGTGCTTGTCAACTAAGTTGATATGATCGAAACTTGTTAACGTATATTTAAGTCTCTCACAAGAAAATTTTGCAATAGATATGGGACCAATATAATGAATTTTAATCATTCCGTTCATTTTTTTTTTTTGTAATTTTTTCCTTCTTCTTCGATCTTAAAGAGCTCACAATTTTTTCGATCCCCTCAGTTTATTTTTCCTTTTTCGCTTCTTCTCTTCTATTTTCTCATTCACTTATTTATTTTTCCTCTTTTTTTTTTTCTCTTTCGGATTTGCATGAGCTAAAGATTGGTCAGCAGAAAATTAAAAGATCACCCGGAGGAATCGGAATGATTAACATCTTAGTCCTGCATTTAATTTTATACATCAGGAAGTTTGCTCTTGAGGCAATCATTACCAAGAATATTATTAATATTAATAAATATTAAAGCGATTTTTTTAAAAAATATATTGATGTAATTTTATACCTCATATTCCTATTTATTCTTGATTAAATAATATCATTAAAAAAATGGTATCATAGCAAAACTATTAATCGAACACAGTTCCAATATGGTTAAGTTAAACCCTTGACCTATTCTTTCAAGACTAAAAATTATCTTTATTCACCCATGAAAATGACTTTATTAAAAAGAAAATCATGCATTTTTTTCCTTCTTCAATCCACTTTTATGACATACACCCACATGGAGTTAGGCTTATGCAATCATCATATCTAATGGCAAAAGATTCAAAAGAACCTTTTGATCACATGGATTTGGAATCAAGTCTAACACATTCATAAATAAATTTTAATTAATAAAATGATGTACACGACTAGGAGGTGGTGAAGGTGAAGGCCTTCTTGCGCAAGTAGGTAGAATATTTATCTACTGTTTATTTTTTAAAAAAAGATAATTCCACGTGCACTTTCTCATTCGTTGATCATCATATAAAGAAAATTTAAAATTACTAAAAACCACTATAGCTTAAACAATTTGTTATATTTTTACTACCAAAAAAATTGAAAATGCTTTCTAAAAGAAATTTTGTTATTTCATTTGTTCCCTTTTGGGCATTTTCCCCACCCTTTACGGAAGGTTCCGGTATATTTCATAAAAGCTGACCAGGGATGCAAATATGCAATTTAGAAAGAATGTGAATAGGCATGTATGTGACGTATCACGATATGGCATCATGCGTACATGATACATGTACATTCATTATAAACACGCATACTACTTACACAGTCACATCATGATATCGCAGGTCCTTCATTTCATTTCTTTAAAGGTGAGAACGCACGTGCGCCCTATAAGTCCATAACGGATCGACTTTGTCAATGCACGATGTCGTTTTGATTGCAATTGCAGCCTCTTTTTGCGTTTTGCTATAAGGCGAAGCTAACTGGCGTTGTTGATTTGGAGAATGGCCATTTTCCTTCCCTTGATTCATTTAAAAAATTCAATAAATGCTGTTTTTAATTTCTTACTAGTAAATGAAAATGAAAAATCATTAGTAATTTTGAAATCAGGCAAAGACCAACATTTCAACTCACGTTTTTAACCATGCCAAAATTTTTTATTTTTACTTTTTTAAATTCAACAATCAATCATTCAATCAACTACATTATATTCTTATCATAAAAAATATCACTACTAATATTGAGATATTTTCACTTTACGCTACACCATTAGTTTTAAGGTTCAAGTTTCATTGTCGAAATATAAGTACAATGTTGTCTCGGCAGCGTTCTGATTAAGGAATTATGATTTTTTTTAATATTATTTTTCTTCTTAGTCTATCTTAATAAAATAAATTGTTAAGATTCAATTTTAATGTTTTTACTTTATTTATAATTAAACTATTTTTTTATTAAATTTTAAAAAATAGGATAGATTAAAAAAAAAAGAGACTAAAAAAAAATCCTCATCAAGGCTTGAATATGGAAAAGGATATGAACTATGTTATTCTCATTGAAATGCAACAAGTCTCAAATAATATCTCAACCTTATTGTATCTATACAAAATCAAGAAACAATAAAAAAAAAAAAAACTCATTTCATTTCAATATTTAATATTTTAACAAATAGGCACTGCGCACGTTAGAAAATAGCCATCAAGCGTGAAGAGTAAAAGGTGATGTAGACTGGACTTTTACGGTGTCGTGTTATGGGGAATTTGATCAGTTCGGACTGTTCGGTAGGCTCTCCACAGGTGAAAGCCAGTCCAGGCTTTGTATTTAATTAATTGTGTACGTTCGAGGAAATGCAGCACCGGTGCTACTGGTGGCATACTGGCCTGTCGAAAACGACAACGAATAACAACACTAAGCACCAAGAAAAAGGACGCCAATTAAAATGAGTCCGACTCCCAGAGGCTTTCAGTCACACCTAATAAGGACACGCACGAAAGGGAGAAATTTTAAAAAAGAAATAAAGCTTTTATTCAAGCTAGCCCGTGTTTCGCAGGGTTGATATAAGAACAGTATAATCCCCCCTCTCTGTAGCTATGTTGTTTGTCAAATAATTCGTAGGTCCCCCCTCTTTGTCAATGCTATGCCCCTTTTGCCCTTTTCTTTTTTGCTTTCGTGGGACCTTCATGTCCTCCTATTTCACTAATTGGGCGTTGGCTAAATTGCTGCTTGACCTGCTAGTTGGGTTCGCCTGATCAGTGACGACGTGGATGTGATGTGCATGTCGAAGGGACTAGAGAGTGAAGAAATAGGGATATGATCGGGTGACCCACGTGTCATGGCATGCGTTAAATTTTTCATTAGGTGTCATTATAATTAATTGTATTGAATAATAATAATAATAATAATAATCTACGCGAACAATTTTTTATCAGCATTTGGATTAAATTTTAGGCGTGGAACAATATCGTAAGCTTCAAAATTGAGCTATGGTTCTGTTTTCTTAATAATTTCTAATGCAACCATCAATACATTTATAACGTAATTAATTGTATTGAAAAATAATAATAATAATAATAATAATCTGCGCGAACAGTTTTCTTACTAATTTCTAATGCAACCATCAATACATTTATAACCTAATTTAATTGTTAGCGTTTCGAAGTGACTAAAGTGGTGTGACAAGGATTTCTTTTTTTCCCCCTAGGTTTTGAAACACAAGAGGGCAAATTAAAAATCTTCTCAAACAAGAGCTTTCTGTTTTCACTTTAAAAAAAAAATTATGGAAAAATAAAGTTATATAATGGGCAACTTCGAAATTTTAAATTTCCTGTTCGTTATAGAAATTAGAATTTCTCATTTTCATACATCATCACCGCATTCTATTTCCATCTTACGATAGAAAGTTTATTCCCCATGTGAGAGCGTGTAATTTGACATGAAAATTATATACAACATGAAAGATAATGTTTCAACAAAAATAGTAGTGTGTACGATCCAAGTAACAAACCCTTGAATGTGATGCTCATTCCACCAAAAACCTACAACGTTCATATAATTATTAAAAATTTAAAAAAAAAAAAAAAGAACTAGAGGATGCGAAAGCGAATTGTGATTAGGTGAGCATCATCAAATGCAAGTTTTAATGAAACAACGTTGGAGCAGGTGGGGGAGAGATGCCGGTAGGTGGCACCGCCGGATTTTTTTTAGGGATTTATCAGAATCTTCCAACTCGTCATTAATTGCCTCTTTCAATTCAATTATTTCTTTCTTTTTAAGACTGCAACCCAAAGCGTCGTTGCAACCAGTACACCTAATCTTTGCAACATTTGAATTTTTTTAAAAGAATCTGTATGGTGATGATAGTGAGACCAGTCCACAATCTTAAGTAGTTACCCACAAATGGTTAATTAATTAATGGGTGAATATAAGAAATGCAATAAACAGGCAAAATACCACTAAATAACATATGCTAGTCCAAAATACAAAACTAAGTAAAAGAGATGATTAGGGTAAAAGAGGATTCATCCAAAATTTCACTCCTCCATTATTTACAAATATTTCCATGGCTGAAGTTACTCATTAACCTATCTTGTAAATAATATTTTATAATCTTTTGCCCACTCCCTAACCCTCTTCCATTACATAACAACACAGGCATTCGGGTTCTCATCGCTGAACATTTGTGGAGCAGGCAAGCCTCCAGCTGGGTGGTGGTAGTAGCCTCCCACGGGGTACCCATATTCATACCCACCATTAATCTGGTACCCATATCCGTAGCCCGACCCGGGTACACCCATTGGCAAATACTCCATCTTGCTCCCCTCCATTTTCCCACCACCACCACCGCCAACCTCTTGACCGCCGCCTCCGCCCTTGCCCTTTTTCTTATTGCCACCACTGCCGCTGCTGTTGTTATTATCCCCACCGTTGGATTCTTTATCATCATTCTTCTCTTTGTCTTTCTCTTTCTTAGGTGGCACAATCTCGACCGGTCTCTTCAGCCTCTCCATCAAAACCTCAGCCAACGCTTTAGCATCCATTGTCCCTTTGACCGTCACCGTATCCTTTTGTTTATCAATTGACTTCTCCATCACTCCTGTTTTTTTTTTTAAATAATAATAATAATATTATTATTAATAATAACGACACCGTTACAGTAACGCTACAGAACTGAACGTGGCAGTAATGAAGTTAATAGGATAATCATCCCTCACTCTCACCTTTGGTCTTAGAGACAGTCTTGAGAATCTTCTCAATGCAACCCTGGCAGTGAAGCCCCACCTTCAAAACCGCCGTCGTCACCGGAGCCTGTAATATAATATAATAAGCCCATTAATCAATAAATTCCAAAATATAAAACAAAAAAAAAAAGAAGAAACAAAGTCATTTAGTATTTTAATTACTAAGCATTGATTAATAATAATTCAATAAAACATTAATTAATAGTAAACCGTTTAAAAGGAAAAAAAAAAAAAAGAGCAACCTCTTCGGGGTTCTTGTCATCAGGGGATTTGTTGTCTTTGGGTTTGTTATCTTGTTTGGGTTCTTTATCTTTGTTGTCTTTCTTGGGCTGAGGAGAGATGAGGTCAATTTTCTTCTTGGTCTTTTTGTCCAATTTCTCTCGGATCTTGGATGGATCCACTGCCCCGACTATGGTAATTTTGTTCGAGGCAACCTCTGCTTTCACAGCCTCCACTCCTATAACAACAACAGCAACAGAAAAGAAAAAAAAGAAAGAAAATCACCCCACATTATTAGTATAAATATAAATAATTTCGAATTTTTTTGTGAAAAAAAAGAAGCAAAATGAAATATGGAAATATGAACAAAGTAAAACCTTCGAAAGTGCGAGCATATTTGACGATTTTATTGGCACAGCCCTCGCAATGCATGTCAACTTTCAAGATCACGGTAATGTTACTTTTCTTATCGTCCTTTTTCTTCGCCGCGGCGCCATCTCCTCCCTCCTCCTTCTCCGCTTCATTATTGTCGTTGTTGTTGTTGTTGTTGTTGTTTTCACCATTGCTGTTGTTGTTCTTCTTCTTCTGGAAAAATCCAAAAAAAAAAAAAATCAAACAAAAATTTCTCAGAGAGCAAATAGAAAAGAAAGCAAAAGGAAGAAGTACCAAAAAAATAATAAAAATAAAAATGAGTTAGGGCGACCGAATTGACTCACCTTACCCATTGTTGAGAATCGGGTGAGATTGCTTACCAATAAGACACTGAATGAGAGAGAGGGTTTCACGTTTGAAGAGCAATGTTTGTATTTAAATAGCAGTGGCTGGGGGCGAGACTTCACTGCTTGAGAGTTGAGAGAGAGAATTGAGGAGCAGTTATTGCATTACACGTGGCTGATGAGTGGATGATGTATGGGCGTTTTTTGTATGTATGATGTGATGTATGGATGTGGTGGGGGTTTCCTAAAAGAATTGGGAGGGTGGTTATCAGGTTAGAAACGTGCGCGCGCGTGACGAGCGTGTTTTACGCGGTGAGTGATGGAGTAAAGATCACCATCGCAGGTTACACGTCCTCCGCCTTGGCGGCTGTTACGAAGGGGCTGTACTACATACATTACCAGCGTTCCAATACTTTTTCGTCTGCGTGAGCGTGACCGACAATTCGCTGATTTAGATTTTTACGGTGGTTTTCCAAGTAATTTTTCCAACTTCATGAAAAATAACAAAAATCACTATGTTTGTTATTTATTATCAACTTAATTCCATTATAAATAAATAGAATTCAACCTATAATATGTTTGAAGGAAAGAACTCAATTAATATTTTTTTTAATTAGTGAAAATGTTTAACATAGGACGTACATTATTAATATATTTATTGCATGCAAATTGAAATTAATCGAATTATCATTGATAAATTTATGTCATTTTAAAATAAGAATTAAAGTAAGTTTAATTATTTCAAGTTATAAGAATATCATTAGTTAATTATAAAAAATAACTATTATTATTATTTGTGATTATTATTATTATTATTATAAAAATGATATTAATTAAAATAATAAAATTAATCAAATTTAATAATAATTTCACTTAATAGCTGGGATGCACACTCTATGTATGAAAGTAACTTCTTCTCCATATATGTAATGTAACCTTTAAACTTTCAATTTTTCGTTTTTCTCTACCAATGGATTTTTGTGGAACTTCATTTAATTTAATTGATTTTTTTTTTTTTTGGCAGGATGACTACAAGTACGATTAAGAAACTTTGAGCAAGAGCACTAAACTCCAATCCCCACTTGGTTATTGCGATTTGACATCGATGTATATTTCTATATATAAAATTGAAAGCTTGATAGATTATCAGTCAACATGATTGATGGAAGTGATCTTGGTGGGTGTTTGTGGAAAATGACATTATTTAAAATTACATGTAATAATGGGTTAATTTTGGCATGATGAGATGCGTATATAGTAAAATTTTACCTTTTAAATTTAAGCAAAAGTTTTATTGAGTAATTAGGTATGAAAATATTGTAGTTGGCTCAAGTACTCCACATGTTTTTTAATTAGTTTAGTAACTAAAAGCACTAGATTTTTTTTTTTTTTTTTAAAAAGCACTACATTACCATCCCTATTATACCCTTTTCTTAACAAGTTACATAAACCCTTTAACCGGTAAATGGGTATAGAGGAATTGGTGGGTTGTCCTTAGATTCACTCTACATAGTTTATTTCTTTTGGTTTCTCTGGATCTTGAGACAGAATTGGGCCACTCTTTTGAGGCCTAGAAGCAATGCCTTTTTGATCAGCAAAGCAAAGGTATGATGGATCGTATTAATTTTAATGAAGGCATGTTTGAATTTTGATGATATATTATTTATTTTCATGATCGCATTGTAGATGCTTTATCTTGAATAAATTACAGTGTTGTGACAGAAGATAAAGTAATTGCTGCCAATTTGACTTTAAATTCATGATATGATAATGATCGTGCTTGTATAAGAATCGTCACAAAAATACTCCTTTAGTCGTTTCAAAGAAATCCAATTGAATATCAGTGCACTCAGGGTTTAAATGCCTAAATCATTATTGTTTTTTAAATTGAGATTAATTAATGTTTTAATCTGGATTTAGTTAATAGTGAGTGTGTGTAGCCTTTTCAGACGATCTTATCTGTAAAATAATGAAATATTTATGTCAACATAAGACTAAAATTTTCTCATATTTTTTTTAACCTTCTTTTTTTAATGATTAGTCAAGTGTATATATTTATTAAAAATTTAATTTAATTATAACATATTTAACCAATCATTGAAAAATAAAAAATATTAAGAATAAAAAAAAATATTTGTCCGTCAACATATATCAACCTTCTTGAACTTGTGTTGCTTCGCAGGGCTATTGTATTTTTCAGGTTTCACCATCTTTAGTCCAAAAAGACTCGGTGCTAGTGCTATAATCAAAGTCATTGAGGGACGATTGCCTCTTATTGTTTCTAATTATTATTATTACTATCATTATAATTATCTTCTCTTATTTTGGACAGCAACATGAAAAGATTTTTGTTGACATCCGTCTTAGCAACGTTCTCGCACCACCTTTTTTTAAACTCTCGTGTTAAAATAAATTAAAAAAAAAAAACAAACAAAGCCTAATGAGTGACTTTAGGCATAGCAAAAATGTTAAAGAGACCAAGATGGACAAAATGTACCGTAACATCGTGTGGTGTTGAGTTAGTTAATTTTTTTTCTTCTAATACCGTACAGTATTATCGTTTATTTCATTAGCATTTTGTCAGATTTTTTTTTTCCCCAAGTATCAGTGTTCTAAATACGAAGGTGCAATATATTGAAAGAGTGATGGTATTAAAAGGCCCTCTTAAATGATGTCAGTGTTATACTTCTACAAATAAGTAATTAATGATTTTTTTTAAAAGAATAGATGTAGATTTTCAGTTGCGTATGCTTAGATGTAGATTTCGTATATATGGTGTAATAATAAATTTATATTTTCGCATTAGTACGAGGGAATGATTAATTATCCCTAATTTGATAGTACTTAATTATAAGGGCATCCTGTTCCCATCGATGGTGACATGGTGTTAATTTGATGTGATGTTTGTCCAGTTCAATTATGCATTAAATATATAATAATTAATAATTATAAGATCCTGACATTTAAACTTTGTTATATACCATTTATTCATTAATTGATGTATGTAAAATTATTTTATAATTTAATAAATAAATATGATATTAATTATTTATTTATTTAATAGAATCTCCAACATTATTTTATAATAATAATAATATTTTTTTTCGCCTTCGGGTAATGGTAGGTGAAGGGTTCATTCTAAACCTAAGTATAAAGACAAATGAATAATTATCACCATAATCTTTATCAATTCAAGTGACAATAGCGAGCTGGTTGGGTCTCGAAAATGAGGCATAATTGATGTGCCGAATCAAATCAAACAAAAATGATATTATAATAAAGCATACTTCAGTGTACGCTCATTTTTTTCTCCAGATATTCAGAGGCAGCTTCTCAATTGGGAATAAATACACACACACACACACATATATATATATTTGTCCCACTGACAGCCTAGCTTCAGAAATTTTATTGAGCATTGGACCAATCAGATTTTGAAATTTTAGCGCAGTGTTTGCTTTATGAGAGGAACGTGTATTTATTATCATGCAGCGATCAAAAAGCGAGAATTATTACAAACAACAATTATGACGGGTATGAGCCAACCCACGCGGGTTCTACAGTAGATTCAAGTGGCCTGTCAGACGTGGCATCATACGTGGCAGTATCTGATTTGTGGGGTCGTCGAAGTCCACGTGCTTGGGGGTGTCTACATCACGTGGTCTTGAGACCACATGGGGTTTGTGAAGAGGACTCTGCAAAAGTTGTCATAAAGAAAGCTTCGACACATCCTTATCTATTTGTTGATTTTCTCTACATATGTAATGGAATTGGATACTTGGATCTCCCTCCCTCCCTCCCTCTCTCTCTCTCTCTCGCTCTCTCTATTTCTCTCTAAATACCCAACACACTAGCTACTTGGCTAGCAGTAGTAGCAGAACTGAGATGTTGCATTTATCTGCATTTGCACCTGCACCTTACTGTGTTGTTATCTGGGTTGATGGAGATCATCACGATGATCAGCTTCAAAACTCGAAGCACGAAGGTGCAGCTGTATATGCAGTTGAATGCCATTTTAGCCATTTTAAGTGCTAATGACACGCTTGTTTCTGTTCGTTCTCTCTTTGTGCTACTCTTCGAATGGTTCCAGAGGCTTAATTATAGCAGTTTCTTCCTAGCTAGCTAGCTAGTTACATGAACAGCTTTGAAAAACCATGTTAAAAGACCCATGATGAGCTTCTTATCAAGGTAACTTAGTTGTCTCTTCCACGTGTACAGCATATATATATGTGTGCGCACAAGTTGGATTTTGGATCTTTTATGTATATATATATATATATATATTTGTAATTCCATAGAAATGTAATTAGTATCGATTATCTCATATATAATTAGGGTTCTTGAAATAAATATGAGCGTATACAGAAGTATTATTTCAGGTTTTGCTCTTTTGTAAGAACCCTAGAGGGAACCCCAGCGACATTATCAGACTCGGCTACTATGATTTTGGTGTAGGCTCCTCCTTTCAAGCTGAATTTTTTTTTTCTTTCTTCTTCAGAAGGTTGGCGAATTTAGACTTTGGTTTCCTCTATCCAAAATTGTATATAATGAAAATGTATTTATATACAAGAACGGTACTAGTGATTATGACAGACCCACACCATCTAATTGTGAATTAAAATATAATTTAATAAGTAGGTTCAATGCAATTAGCTAGAATTAAAAAAGAAAAATGGGAATTTAGTCAGTCAACCATCTTACTGAAACATATCGGTGAAATTTTATATTACAAAATTATCAAACGAAATCCAGTTATAAAGGATGGAAAAACCTTTGGCCGTCGCCTTCTGCAACTGTTATTCCTTTCTTAGATCTTACTTAATAAGGGCCGTTGCCTCCTGCAATTGTTAGTCCTTTCATGTCTAGAGATGACGATGGCCATCGCATTTGATAGTTCTACATATATTTTCTTTGCTATTCCTAAAGTTTTCCCAACCTTTTTAGCTTCATGCATTTGATGAGTGAAAGGCTCGTCTAGCTCCCCCTCAATTATGATTGTTTCTTTAATATTGTTCTTTCTTTTTCTTTTCAATAAAGTAGCCTCTTTCTATTAGTTAATTATTTAAGCAAATAACTGTTACCATGTAAAATCATATTAGCTAATTAAGCTTGATCGCACACTATATATATATTAATAGAGTGCTGCTATTTTGCCCCCGAGTCAAAAGGGAGAAATGTTGGGCTAACTAGAAAAATTTAGGTAGAGTCGAATCTAAATGTTAGATAGTAAACCTCTTTTGTAAGAGGAATAATTATGAACTCTTAGACCATCCCATAGGGTGGTGAAGGAAGGACTCCGATTGGTACATCTTCGTTTATTTTAAATTATTTGTTGCATGATGACCGTAAGATTTATACTTGTTTGGAAAATGCTATTTCTCGAGTCAAATCCCGACATCCTAAAACACACAATTTTACTTAAGTTAAAGAAAATATATTATTTATAAATAATAACTCTCTATAATTCTCTCCAACCACAGTACCTATAATCAATCTTCTGGTTAAAAAAATATGCGCTATAGATATTTTTTCACTTAAAAAAAAAAAAATACCTCTGTCAAATCTTTAGCTTGTCAATCGTGTACCTTCTCAACTTCTTGATACACTGTCGACTTAAGAGGATCACTGACTTCTCTCTCTGTTGCAGATATGGGTATTGTTGTGTTCTACTATCTTCTGTTAAAAAAAAAAAATAGCTTGAAATAAATGAAGAAGTGGGATAATGTCTACTCTTGCGGTACATGATTATGTTTAGGGACAAAAATTTTAATTACCGATAAGCTGTATAAAACATATCACAACCTTAGGCTCAATAACTTTTGCCTCCAACTCCTCGTTATTTTCTTCAAAATCAGCCCCCCCCCCCCTAATTCCTTAAAATTTGCTTGTGCAAATGATGCATTATAGAAGAGACTTCTTCTGCAAACGATGAATCAAGTAAATGAATGCGTTTGAATCGTGTAGCTTTGTTGGTTTGTTCAAAATCTGCTTTTATTTTTACTTATTAAAAAATTAAAGTTAGTCAAAACGGTGTCGTATTGGTAATGCCCGGGGATTAATTGGGGAAATAGCAGCACTCATATTAATATTGCTTTCTGACTTCTGTATAAGCGTGTATAATACTGCATGCTCACTAAACGTCTTGAATTCTGTAGAAATTAGAAGGTATCCGCAGCTCGCTTCTTTAGAAATTGTCATTTTCATGGGGGACTTTTTTTTTTTTTTTTTTAATTTATAGGGATATTACAATGAATTGTAATACAACGAATATTATTGATATGACATTAGACAATAACTGATATTTATAATCAAATTATAATTAAGCATAATTTACATTAATTTTATGAAATATTGTTTAGATTTTAATATTCGATAAATGTCTCTCCGTTTACATTTCATAGGAGAACTTATGTGTCAAAATTAACAATCTTATAAAGTTTTTATTGAAAAAAAAAATCTTGTGAGTTATAGAGCAAAGGGATTGATCTTTTTCTTACTTATTTGAGTTTAGGGATAAACTTAGATCAATTGAGTGCATTCATTATCACTATGCTTTTGTAAAATTTGAAATAAAATTCTCGAATAATCTTTAGTCACTTCTCTTGACTTTCCAAATTAAGTGAATAGCAAATTCTAAACAATAGGTTATATATATACTTATATATGAAGGAAGTGGTGCTTGGAGATGAAATACTGATAGAGATGGCTATGAGCATTTTTGGCCAATCGACAGTTATAATTTTTTCCAATTGGCATGTAAATATAATTAGTTTTAGTGTAATATTTATTGCTTTGAAACCAATACTATAATTTGTTATTGTTGTTTAAATATGCTTGTGCATGTTCGATATTAAAATTAAGCAGTTGTAGTATTAAAGTATTAAATACTAAGAGTATGATTGAGATAGTTGTGTTGCCACAACAAAGTTATCTCATTGTCCTAAATGAATCTTAATTTTTGTAGCTTAGAAATTTAGTTGAGTTGATTCTATATTTATCTAATAAAAAACTTATAATATTTTTATTATTTTTATCAATTATTTAAAAGTTAGGTTTATTAGACATTATCAACTTTTATTTTAAAGTAACAATTTTTTTTTTGTAATATATGTGGCTTAAAAATTATAACATCTTGATATTAAAAAAAGCTTTAATTACTATTATTTACTAGTTCTCAAACAGTTTTGAAAGTAAGGGGGTTGTGCTTGTTTAAATTAAGTGGTTCTTTGTTGTTGTTGTTGATGATATTTTTCTTTTTTACTCTACAAATCATATAGATAGAGTATCCCTTAAAGTAGTACCCCTTGTTTTATTATGATTATGATTATGATTTGTCTTTTTTTTTTTTAAAGTGTTTGAGTTATTTTACCTTAAATAGACTTGTAATCTCATATAATTTTCACGTTTCTCTCATTTAATTAAATTCTTTTTATTTTCTCTATATGATAATCAATTTTGAGACTCGTGTTTTCGAGCTGTATAGATGAAAATGATATCTAGTTTCGTGTGTATAATTAATAACTATCCACATCAACTAAATTATGTCGCGAACTTAGATATGTTACAGCGTGTGGCTTTACATTCGACAATATAAAGTGTGTTTTCTCTTATTTCTTTTCCACTTCCGCTTAACACCTAGTATGAATATCTAAAATGTCCCAATTGTTGCTATATGGCTTTTTATATTATAAATTTACAAGGATCAATAACAACCGAGCTTTAAGGACTTTGTGTGATTCTAAGCAAGTGTTAGAAGATGGTGAATGTGAGTAAAGTAAGAGGATGTTTGGTTCTAAAGACATCATGTTTCGAATAAAGTATGTTATTTCGATGACTGTGAATCTTCAATACGTCTTTAGTACATATATACAACAAATTATTAAAAGTACAACATGTGTGTTTTTATACATAGATATCATGTTGACTCTAACAAAAATCATTAATAAATAATAAGAAAACTCTAATAAGATTTTTATTTCTAATCATGTTGACTACCCATTTCTACCGCATCAATCTTGATCACTGGTGTCAGGAAATTCTTCTACTGCGTGAAATTCTTCTACCGCGTTTAAAGTGTTTTATAGAAAAAGAAAAATTATATACAAAGTTTTTTTTTTTATTTTAAAAAACATTTTACAAAAATAATGTTTTTCATATGCCATAGTTTATTAGGATCGTGATGCTCTCATGATATAATCTTCTCCTCAGCAATAGTTAATAAATTAAAAATATAAAGATGGTTAAATCTTAAACATACAATAGTATTAAAAGACATGTGACACAAGATCATTAAAAGATCAGGAGAAAATCTTATTTTTTTTTTTCAAATTATTTTTGTATCACATTTTTTTGTCACACACACACACATGTATATATATATATAATCACCACAAAATTTTAACATGTTCTTTACACAACTTTAACACTAAAAATGATCATTTTATTTATAAAGAATTAAAATGATATTTTATTCTATAAAATTTTAAAAAATAAAATAAATTATAATTACAAGAATACCCTTAAATTTAATACATTAAATAAATCATAACATCCAAAATATTAATTTTTTACAATTATAATTTCATTTAAAATTTATCATGTTAATTTATATATTTTTTGTAATTAAATTAATTATAGGAAAGTTTACAAAAATTAACATAAAGATAAAACTCCCTAGAATTATTATAGATTTTCTTATAATTAAAATTAAGAAATTCCCCTATACAAATTAAATAAAATTATAATTACAAAAAATTAACATGATAATTTTTAAACGAAATTATAATTATAAAAAATTAACATCTTAGATTTTAAGATTTATTTATTTTATTAAATTTAGGAGTAATCTTGTAGTTATAATTGTTTTATTTTTTAAAATTTTATAGAATAAAATAGTCTTTTAATTTATTTAAGGATAAATAATTATTTTATAATGTGAAAGTGATTGATTGATATAAGTTTAAAAATAAAGGTGTTGTAAATAAAATTTTAAAATTTTATGATTGTTATATATATATATATATGACAAAAGAAAGGTGGTGAAGAGATAATTTTTTTTAAATAAACCTCAAGAGAGATAAAATAGATTAAATGAAAAGAAAAATAAGGTACATAGTTAATTTAAAAGAGACAAGCTAAATAAAATTCTACACATAATCCATACAATAGCAAATTATATTGAGATTAAGAGAATAAGTATTTAGACATTTCTCAATTCTTAATTTATGATGAAGGAAAATCCCACAATGTCAAGTCGGAGAAATTCAAACTGATGTTGGCTAAAGTGTTCACAACACCATTACTTTCACTGTAAATATAGGAATAATGAAATTGCATAGACTTTATTATAGTTAAGCAACTTAATTATCTAGTGCGGAGTTGCAAATGAAAAGAGAAAAAATTACTTTTTAGGTAAGAATAAGCAATTATTAAATCACATTCTAATTACAGTAAATGCTAACCCTTATAATATGCAAATTTGATAACACAGATAATAGCTTAAATTTTTACATTAAAGGAAATTTGATTCCCATTGACACAACAAAGCAACCCATAAAAGTTCTATGAGGACCTCAATGGATAGCACAACAAGAAACTTGACCCAAATTTCCTTTAAAGAGATCATCTATATTAACTTTAACCCAAGATGTCATAAAATTGTAAAGATCTTTGGAGAATTAAGAAGATGATTGCTCAAGTTAAGTAGATTATAAATAAGAAAAGAGTTAAAAAGGCTTACAAAGCCTGGGCATAGCTTATTCAAGGTGAGAGATATAATTTAAACACTAATACTTAATACATACAGTTGAAGGTCGAATATTTTCAAACTTTAGCTTATTCATAGCCTTCTAAATATGGTACAAAATCATAAGGAAAGATATCAACCACATATGAGAAGTATGAGATGGAAATTGTTTGCTTAAAAACTCTCAAAAATCGCAAACATTGCCTGGTGGTGGGGAACATGAGATAAAGAATGATGATAGCCAATCCCAAAGTTCTTTAGCAAAATGGCAATTGAAAAAAAGATGGTTAATAGTTTCCTCGCATTGCATAGTTGTGCAAAGTTGGCAAGCAAAAACAATGTACATTCCTCTAAGGTGAAGATTGTCTTCAGTAGAAAGTCTTTTATGGAAGAGCTTCTAAGCCAAAATAGAAAATTATAGGGATATAAACTTAGGGTATGTTTGAGATTGAGGTGCTGTACCTTTTAAGTTACAGCTGCTGTAGAAGAAAAGCTGTAATTATAAAATAAAAGTTAATATTATATAATAAATATAATTTTTAAATAATAATTTTAACAAAATTATTAAAAACATAATAAATTTTACATCATACAAGTGAAAAATCATATTAACATATCTAATATAGTTTAAAAGCTACAGCAGCTAGTGTTTACCAAATACTTTAGTGCTGCAGCTTAAAAGTTACAGCTGCCCAACCTCAATTCCAAACATACCCTTACTCCATAAGATTGTATTCCACTGACAAGTAGAAGACTTGCCCGGAAAAGAATTGTAGCAATTAGTAAAAGTTAACATACTATTGCTAGAGCGCTCCACAGGTTCAAGAGGGAGAGGATCTGCAAGAATTTTTGTTGTCAAAGTTGGAAAGTATTGTTGAAACGCCTCAGGAATTGATCAAAGATGACACTTTAGATTTAAGATGCGAAGCATTATTATCAACGGGAAATGTACTAGTTACTGGTGCAAATAATCATTTATCAAGCCAAAGAGTCACTGAATCACCACTGCCAATAATCCATTTGCAACCTTGAAAGAGTTTAGGAATAACAAGTTTCAAACCAGGCCACGTTGATGAACTTTTAAAAGTATTAGACATGCTGCCGAGGGGGAGATTAAGCCAGCCTTTGAAGAATATGCTTCAAGGAGAGGAATTTAAGAAGATATTCTAGGTCAATAAACTACAAAATTCAGATGATAGAAATCTCGCAGCCCCAAGCCACATTTACCAGAAGCCTCCTGTCACAGCAATCTGTCCAAATAAAGTTCCAAGTCCAGCAAGAGATTTGAGTAATAAGTTACTTTGGCCATCTGTAAATCATGAAACCGTGAAGGAGCATGGCACTAGATGAACCCTTCCAGCCATAGACAACAACTTGCTCATACAAGGCTCTGGTTTGGATTTTACCTTATCGGCAAGAATTTGAAAATATATTCGTTTCAGGTGAACTTTAAAGATAGGAACTCCTAAATAATTGAAAGGAAATGAGCCTAATTGAAATCCCAAAATAGATTGGATGAAATCTTTTCTTTGAATCGCATGAGCACTGTGGAAGAAGAAAATTGTCTTTATTGATAAAGAATCTACTGTAGCATTCCAAAAAGCACATTAAATTGTTAAGAGACCTCGCATCACCTCTTATAAAAATAAAAACACCATATGCATAGAGATATTGAGATGGCGGGGTGCAATCCCTTGGAGAAGAAATAGGCTGAACCAAAACTCTAGTATGAAGCTTTGTTAAACCTCTACTTAGCTCAGCCAGGCAAAATAACAAGGGTGAAAGATGTCCTCTTACCGAACTCCTCTACTGCAGGAGAAAAAAACCACGAGGACAACCATTTATAAGAATAGAGAGTTTTGCAATTTGCAGAATGTAATAAAGTATGCACCCATTTAATAAAAATCTCAGAAAAACCAAAGCAATGAAGAGCATGTAGAAGATCGTTCAATAGAATCAAAAGCTTTCTTGATATCCAGTTTCAGCCCCAGGTTGCCACTCAAGATTTTCCTGTCAAGGAGGTTATATTTTCAGACACCATTCCAATCGACTCCACAATGCTGTGACCTTTTATAAAAGTTGTCTGCTAAGGAGATAAAATTCTACCAATAAACTTGACCAAGCGATCAACCAAAATTTTTGGAATGATTGTAACAATAAAATTTCCCAAAGCAATAGAACGAATGTTTGAAATTTCATTCGCACCTGGCTCTTTAGGGATAAGCACAATCAAATTAGAATTCAGGTTTGGCAAGAGGTATCCTTGCGTAAAAATTGCTGAACAAAGCTAACCACATCAGATCCTACAATATCTTAGCAAGATTGATAAAAAAGAGCCAGAAAATCTATCTGGACCAGGAAAACTATGCGGATCCATTGAGAAAACAGTGGCCTTAATTTCATCCGCTTGAGGGATAGTAGCAAGAGAGGCATTTTCCTCTTGAGAAACAATAAGAGGAATTATAGAGCAAATCCCAGCAAAATTAGAAGAAGTCTCAGTTGAGGTGTAAAGATTCTGATAATATGCCACAATGTGATCAGAGATTAAATTAGAGTTTGTGGTCAAAGAACCATCAATGCAAAGACTATTAAGAGAGGAGCGAGCTTTGGCCTTGCAGAATGCAAGAAAAAGTATAGAGCATCAATACCCGTTAAGGAGCCATTTAGTTCCAGTATTTTCTTGACAAAAGATGCATTCATTACGGACAGCATCTAGCAAGTGCTGCTTAGCAATAGACCCATCGTGAAATAGTCTCTCAGAACCACCAGTGGAAGATATGGCTGATTGAATAAAAGATAGCTTATTCCTGGCTTCTACAACATTGACATGAAGATTTCCAAAAACCTGCAAGTTCCAGCTCTTTAAACAAGATTTCAAAGCTTTAAGTTTAGAAGTAAGAACAAACATGGGGCACCTATAAAAATGAGAGGCATTCCAGCAGGATAAAACAATGTCTTTAAAAGATGGATGCTGCAGCCACCGAGTGAAACTTGAATGGTCTGGGGCCGAAGATAAAGTTCCAGCACCTGAGATTAGAAGGGCACTATGGTCAGAACACGCGTGGGGTAGCACCACGCATTTACTAATAGGCCAAGCATATATCATAATATTGTAAGTTGCAATAAAGCACGATCAAAGCGTTGCTCCATATAACCACGAGAAACTGAGCCATAAGACCAGGTGAACTGATTTCCCTCCACCTCCAAATGAGAGAGATGGCAACTGTTAATCATATTAGAGATATTTGACCAAGAAGTTCCCAAAGGAAGACATGCCTTTCATGTGCCCCTAAAATAGCATTAAAATCTCCTACAAAAGCCAGGGGCACGAAAAAGACTAGCTAAAGGAAATTAGCTCCTGCCATAAAATTCTACGAACAATTCAAGATGTAGCTGGCTAAACAAAGGTAAGAAAGCAAGTAAAATTATCTAAAATCATCTCAACAGTGATAGATTGGCTAGAAAAAGCAATTATATTTGGTAAATTGTGCTTAGAAGCACAAAAAAGCCAAAGATTAGGCAAATCATCTCTACTGTTTGTGCAGACAAGCTTCATATGACAATATTTCCAAAATAACGGTCAAATAGGTGTCTAAGGAAACCATTGGTTCTGAAATACACAAAAGGTCAGGTGTATGTTTGTGGCAGAGATTGGCTAGTTCAGACTGTGTTTAAATTAGCCGTACCCCTCAAATTCCAATACAGAGCTTTCATTTCGACAATAGAGCAGTTTTGCCTCGTGTGAGGCTTGAAGAAGTGGTCAAGGATGCCTGTCGAGCACGCTGCTTCCATTTTTTTCTTTTTCACCAACTGAAAACCATCTGCATCAATCGGCTGGCTAGCATCATTGAGAGGTTGATTCTCAATAATTTTTGCTACTGCAGCAACCTCTTGTAGCAATTGATCCGAAACAGTAGCTATCTCAACTGCTGATACTGAAGAGTTATCAGCAGCTAAGGTTGGAGCCGAATCACGCACACAGTTGTCCAAATAGTTCGAAGCTAGATCCGCATCGTAGTGCTCGCTCAAAAGGCTATTATCATTCACATCCATCTCCTTGTCAGCCTCCACTAACTCAGCGCTTAAAACATTCTGTTCAGGAGTTGTATCATTAATAATCCCAGTCGCACGATCTGGCACAGGTACATCTTCATACAACATTGTCACATTAACATCAACGGGAACGGATACCTCTTGCTGCACCGTTGTAGCATTAGCTGTTTGAGTAATATCGGACAGGCCCCTCGAAGCCCTTCCAGCTCGAGAAAGACACCTCGAGGACAGCCTGGCCCGTGCAGCTCTCCAGGTCAAAGCTAGTCAAGGTCGAGGAATTCAGAGCCGCTCGAGCCCCGAACACTCCTCGCATGCTCGAGGTCACCGGTTCGGTCAAAGTCGGTCAAGGTCGAAGCCAGAGCACTCCTTCCTGCTCGCAAAGAACGGGTCCCAGAGCACACCTTTCACTCGCTCACGAGATTACGTCCACGAGCATAGCTGGACAAGACCTGACCCGTTTTCTCAGAATCCCGGCGCACCTTTTAATATCTGACTAGGGTCCCACATGGTGGGGTGGTGATACTGTTGCCGGTGGCCGGCACATGCCTCCAGGTGTCATAATTCCTAGCGCACTTGCTCGACATGGTGATTTGGCCACGTGAATCGGGTTAAGGGACAGCAGCTCATCCCTGAGGAATATTCAGTCAATCCGGCTGTCGGAGGGACTCGGATACCACTAACGTGGGAGTGGACGACTGGAAATGAAAAGAGCGGGAAAAATGGAGTATAAAAGGAAACGAAGGGGAACGTTACAAGGGTTGGATTTTTTGATACACAAAGGTTGACATTTCTAATTCACAAAGGGTTGGAAAAATCCATTGACAGGTTCTTCCTATTCTGACTTCTCTCACTTTGATTTTCGAAAAACCATATCTATCCAAAAGGCGAAATAATACCCTTTCATCTTTCCGATCTCCTTCACTAAGGGAGATACCAAAATAACAACACGATTCTTGACTTGGCGTCGGAGGGTTTCGCGGAACACGCTGGCGACCTCGACCGCTTTTACGTGAGTACAGGACCGGAAGATTTCCGTTCTGAAGAAAACAGCGGAACAGGACGAAGGAGGCAATCCTGCTCGAGATCGAGCTTATCGCGAGCAGAAGGATCGAGGCACTGTTTGAAGCCGCGAGCAGAAGGTTCTGACAGTCCTGCTCGAGCTTCTTGGAGGCATTGTTTGAAGGTTCGAGGCACTGTTGAGGCACGCGGGAAAAACTGCATCAACATTAGCTTCGACAGAATGCTTTGAAACTTCTTGCTGCACTGTTGTAGCATTAACATCGGCAGAAGGCTTAGAAACTGGTCTATATATATACCTGCATGGGAGGCCTTTTAATGAACTTTTAGGTCATAGCAGATTCATTGTTGCGTTGGCGTTGGGAGGGTTGGTGACCTAGGAGGCCACAGGTATCACATTGTGGGGGAAGGTTCTCAAAGTGGATTCCAATTAAAAAACTATATCCTTCGCGCTCCACAAGAATTGATGTAGGAATATCTGATGAATCAACCTCAACCAGAACACGGGCATAATGTCCAAATAAACCATCACGTGTTGGATCCTCATGCAATTTCCATCAAAGTGAGAGGATCCCAATATACATACGAGTCCATACTTGCGAGAGAGATTGGAGAGCTGGTGCATAAGGATCAAAATCAGGCTGCAATTGATAAAGTCGAAATGCTCCACAACCACCAAGAGAGCAAGTACCTCCTGCCCACGCATTGCACATGTCCTCTTCAAGAGAAAAATGGACGTCAAAATAGCCTTTTGCAAGAGGCACTAGGCGCCAAAGTCCAGAAGGGTTCCAAATTTTTTCAAGAAGCAGTTGTAAATAATTTGTGCGCATTGGTTTTGTGCCCTTATTGAGTATCAGACGAGCAATAAGATCAGTTTTGCAGGACCGAAGCCGCTGTTGAAAAACATTTACCGAAATCTTGATCTATGAGAGATCGCCTCTTTTGATAAGCCCGGGTAGTTGGCTAATGGAAGTGAATAGTCAACCGGCTTTCCAGTGATCTCTGCAATTTTATAACCAACCTCTCACATCAGTTACAGTAGTTACATGATATTGTGTACTCAATTCTTTAAAGTTGCTAAGGAACATTCACTGATGTTTTTACAACTTCCAAAGGGAAAAAGAAAAAAAAGCTTTTACAAACTCTAATATCTGCAAATTATTCTATAGAAATTTGACATGAAAGTATAGGGATATCGAAAACTAAAATGCCAATTTAATTGAAGAATCAGAAACACTAACCGAGCATGACTGACTTTTAACGTGTAACGATAATTCCTGGCGCCGTATTTAATAAACGTTCAATGTATTTTCAAAATGATCACTTTTATAACATGTTAGAGGTATTGGGCCAAACCCAACATTTGATTGGGCTAATTGTTCCGGAGTTTAGTCTAAAACCCAAACTGAAATGCACATCACAACTCCCAGAAGCCCAACTCTTAGCCAATCCAAGGGCAAGAAGAACCCAACAGAAAACGACAGGTTGAAGACGAAGACCAGCCTTAACTTTTTACTGTTGTCTGTCCAAACATTCACAGTTACATTCCAATACGTAAGTGTTAGTAGACCACAAACCACGCGTGCTCCAATATAACCTATCACACGTGTCACTCCCACAATCCATCACTCTATAAATACCCAATCACCCCCAACTTCCCCAAACTCTCTTCGAAAAACGAAACCCTCATAGCGGGTTTTCAACTTTTTCATCTTTCCGTTTAGCTGTCTTTGCTCCTCTCCTCGTTTCTTAGGTAGCACCAAAATTTCCATACCTCTATACCCTAGATCTCGGATCTCGATTATCTATTCTTAACCAAGGTAGCTCCTCATTCGTTTCACCAAATTTATCGTTACATCAGTGCTTTTAATCGGCTATTAGCATGAAATTTAGGTCTTTATTTATTTATTCATTTTGATTTTGATTTTGATTTATTGATTGATGGCTTGTTGTCTCAGATGGTGTCGGACGCCAGCAAGAAGAAGGCTTTGCAGAAGAAGGCTGCCGCGGCGGCCAAGAGAGGAGGCAAGGCGGCGGCGGCCGCGGCGTCTTCTAAGGCCGCTGCGTTGCAAAATGGCAGTGCTGCTGATAAAGCTGCTAATGAAATGGCAGCCATGCGGATTTCGGATCGAACTTGTGCGGGAGTGCTTTGCTCGCATCCTCTGTCTAGAGATATTCGCGTAAGTTTTGGGAACATGATAATTTTGATTTTAATTTTTTACGGTTTTTTCGAATTTGGAATATGTTAATTTTTTAGGTCATGTGTGGTTTATATAGATCTATTATATTTTTATTGTGTATACATAATTGAGTTTATTATCAATAATTTTATGTAAAATAAAAATAAAAAGTTATAAGGGATGGTTTGAGGGAGAAAGAGGGAGATGGTTGTAACTCTTACTTTCTGGATTGCCAGAAAGCATCTTAAGCACCCAAACAGGATGAATTTCATCTATTCTCTTCATGAAAACTGTGTTGCTTTGATTTTGATTTTTGATTTTTTGGGAATTGTGTAATTTGTTATTTATTTATTTATTTTTATTTATATTTTTAGGTCATGTTTGTGCTTTATCTTGATCTAATTATACTATTTGATATGTTTTATTCTATTTATGTAATTCAAAAGTAAGAAATAGAATTGAAACTCTGTACATGACTAGAAAGTATCTTTAGGGGCAAAACAGGACGAATTGCACAATTTCTTTTCAATGCATTTAAGTGGCTTTTCAGTTTGGTAATGCTGTGGTGGTTTTATGTTAGAAAAGTGTACATTCATATTGCATGTTATTTCTTTGAGTTTTTCACTGAATTAAGATGGAAAAATGTTGCGATTAATGGACTTCACTTGATGCTGCAGATAGAGTCATTATCTGTCACTTTTCATGGACATGATCTCATAGTGGATTCTGAACTGGAGCTTAACTATGGCAGGTTGGTTCTTATTCCTTCTATAGTCATGTGTGGTACTTAAATGTAAAAGCAGCTGGTTCATAATATATTATTGAGTGTTATGTGTAAATTTTATACATTACTTGTGCTTGCAGGCGTTATGGCTTGCTTGGCTTAAATGGGTGTGGGAAATCTACACTTCTGACTGCAATAGGATGCCGGGAGCTTCCTATTCCAGATCACATGGATATCTATCACCTTTCCAGGGAGATTGAAGCTTCCGACATGTCTTCTTTGGAAGCAGTCATAAGTTGTGACGAGGAGAGGTTAAAATTGGAGAAAGAAGCTGAAATCTTGGGAGCACAGGTATGTCTAACTAAAAGTTCTTGTTAGCTTTGACTTTTGTTTTCTTCAACAGCTAATGCTGTGATTTTTATTTCCTAATCTGCAATAGGAAGATGGAGGTGGAGAACAACTTGAACGTATTTATGAGCGTTTGGAAGCCTTGGATGCAGCAACTGCAGAGAAACGTGCAGCTGAAATCTTGTATGGTCTCGGTTTTAACAAGGTCATGCAAGCAAAGAAAACGCGTGATTTCTCTGGTGGCTGGAGAATGAGGATTGCATTGGCGCGAGCTCTCTTTATTAACCCAACCATTCTGTTGCTCGATGAGCCCACGAATCATCTAGGTTAGTTTTGTTGGTGATATTGATTTTATTGAAACTGAAAACTTGGAAAATGGTATGAGGTCTAATTATATTTGATACAAAAACCTTCATCTGCATATTTGGTTTGATTTCTGGTGATGTGTTTGATAAATGTTTTGTTGCTTGTGATTGGAGTGTGGTATGAGGTAGCCAAGCAGATGCCTTAGTACTGTTTGAAGCCCATTTTTCAATTATCTGGTTAATCTCATGCTGTGGGTATTTGTAGAAACATAATACTAAATGTTATTTAAGATTGAAGTGCTTTTGATACTGAATTATCTGTTCACATATTTGGTAATTTCATTTTCATTAGTGCAGTTTTGATTGATGGTTATTCTGCGGTAAGATTCATGAGTTAGCCTATATTAACCCTTGCCAATTAGTTGATAGCTAACTCATCTAATTCTTGACTCTTATGAAAGGAACATAAAAATTAGTCTGTATACTGTTCTCCATGAATTATGGACATTATTGCAAGTTTTCCGTAGTTTGATATATTTATTTAAGATCCAATTACTTTTGATACTGAAATGCAATGATATATAAATGTATTGTCATTGAATTCCACCAATATAAGAGAGAATTGGAGTGACAATGATTTTTTTTTTTTTCTTTCCACTTTCCACAACAGATCTAGAAGCTTGTGTCTGGCTGGAAGAGACCTTGAAGAATTTTGACCGCATCTTGGTGGTGATTTCACACTCCCAGGATTTTCTGAATGGAGTTTGCACAAACATCATTCACATGCAAAACAAGAAATTGAAGTTCTATACAGGTAATTTTGATCAGTATATTCAGACTCGTTCTGAATTGGAAGAAAACCAGATGAAACAGTACAAGTGGGAGCAGGAGCAGATTGCGTCGATGAAGGAGTATATAGCCCGATTTGGTCATGGGTCGGCAAAACTAGCTCGCCAAGCACAGAGCAAAGAGAAAACACTGGCTAAGATGGAGCGAGGTGGGCTTACAGAAAAGGTGGTGAAAGACAAGGTTCTTGTCTTCCGTTTTGTTGATGTAGGAAAGCTACCCCCACCAGTACTGCAGTTTGTGGAAGTGACATTCGGCTACACACCTGACAACCTCATCTACAAGAACCTTGATTTTGGGGTGGACTTGGACTCAAGAGTAGCTTTGGTTGGACCCAACGGTGCTGGGAAGAGTACGCTTCTGAAGCTAATGACAGGGGATTTGGTTCCTCTTGATGGCATGGTTCGGCGACATAATCACCTTAGAATTGCACAGTTCCATCAGCACTTGGCTGAGAAACTTGACATGGATATGTCTGCGCTCCAATATATGATAAAAGAGTACCCCGGCAATGAGGAAGAGAAAATGAGGGCAGCAATTGGGAGATTTGGGTTGACTGGTAAAGCCCAAGTGATGCCAATGAAGAATTTGTCTGATGGGCAAAGGAGTCGGGTTGTTTTTGCATGGTTAGCATTTAGGCAACCCCACATGCTTCTCTTGGATGAGCCAACTAATCATCTGGATATTGAGACAATCGACTCCCTTGCTGATGCGTTGAATGAGTGGGATGGGGGTATGGTTCTCGTTAGCCATGATTTCAGGCTTATAAACCAGGTAGCCCATGAAATATGGGTGTGTGAAAATCAAGCCGTTACGCGGTGGGAGGGTGACATTATGGACTTTAAGCAGCACCTGAAGGCCAAGGCTGGTCTATCTGATTGAAAACAATATAATAGTACTACTATTTTATTACACATTTGGCTTAAGACTGTAGAAGGCAAAGTGATCGCTGCCTGTGGACAATGCTTTTCCCAAGGTGGATTATGACGGAAAGTTTTATGTAGCAGCAGGAGGGACGATGGCTTATTTATTGTATGCCGCAGGTTCGTTCCATAATTTTCTGCTAATTTAGGTGATATTTTTGTTCTTGGTTACGTTTGCCTTGCATATCATATTTCCTTAGTTCCTTGGCCAAGATGATGATATATATGGCAAAACAAAACATATATTTAGGGTTAGACGCGTTTGTTTATGCGCTCTTGGAATTTTATTATATGTTGTACTTGAGAGATTATTATTATATTTTACGGAAACTGGAACACGGGATGTTTCTTTGGCCGCCCAATTTGTTCGTCAGTATTACTATCAGGAAATTCTGGACAATTGAGTGTTGTTACATACAAATGGATCGAACTCACCGAACGGCTTTTAAAGATGCTCGGGACGTAGAAGAAGCTCAGAAAGCTCACAAAAGATAAAAAGTTAAAAACCAAACGGCAAGATTACTCCAAGCTACGGGGAAGGTTAAGGCTGACTACTAGGCCCATTGAAAAAAAAAAAAAGAAAAAGAAAAAAGAAACCGTAACTGAATGTGTATACCACTTGAAAACCCATTTTCTTAAATCATTCCTCATCAACTTCTAAATATTATTTGGTGCTTAAGTGTTCTTTTCTTCATTTGTTTCCCTAATTGGAGTTGGATTTTTTAAATTTTAACAAAAATTGGTATTTGGTGGTTAGATTTTTTGTTCTTTTTATTAAAATCTATAATTGAAAACCTTTCTCTCAATATTGATTGATCTAATCCCTGTTGTCAAATCATTTGATTCAAGTACATTCTTACGGGAGTACTAAAGCTTGAGAAGTTATGTTAGTTTACATGTACATAACATGTGACTTTGCGAGGGCTCAATTAATTTGTTTGGGTACCCTTCAACAGTAGTCAATGGGACGCTAGTTATGTCATGTAGCTACGCGTTAAAACGTTTTTATCATTTTCTTTCAGAAGCTCAATTGAAAGTTTTAAAATCTACAAAGCATTTAAATTTTCTTTTCAATTTTTGCGACTTTAATTTTTTGTCCCATGTTGTTTGCTCTTATTTCCAAATTAATACAATTGTCCATCGTGGGAAAATTCTCAATCTGAGGCATGTGCACATGCAGTATTTTATGGCTCTCGCTTGAACCGTAGCGAATTGGCTATCATAATAAGTTATCAGGCTGGCACAGTGGCCCCACGCTGAGTAGTGGGTAGCTTTGGAGCCATCTTGGGGAACAAGAGTAATCATAAAGTGCATATTTATTTCAGAAATAAAAAAGAAAAATTGTTTCATATACATATACATGAATAGAATTACATGCTTATTAAAAACTCATAAATAAGACTTTTTGATATTCTTGCTAAAATTACGTATAGATTTAGGATTAGTTTAATAATGATGTAATTTTTAAAATAATTGATGTTAATTGTGACATAGAAATGATCATATGCGAAGAGAATATAAATTATTAAAATAGACATAATAATAAATAAAATTTATTTATATATTTATAAATATATATATATATATAATATTGATAAATAAAATAATTTTTTTATTATCTCAAAATAATTGCTAATATTAATACTCTCTTTAAATTTAATAATTTTGTTTCCTAATTAAATAAGGATAATTTTAGATTTTTACCCCATATATATATAATTAATTAATTTAAGTATAAAATTAATTCTTAAAATTAAAATTTAAAAAATTATTATTTTTTACTTTTAAAATTTATTGTAAGATAAAATAATTTTGCATAAAGTGACTTTTAAAAAAAAATTACTAAATATTAAAATTAGTTTTTAATTTTTAAAATTAATTTTAAACTTCTGAAAAGTAATTCCATATAGACCCTTAGATTATGAGTAACCCATGATTAAATTGTCACTTGAACATAATATACAAGTAATGACAAATAACCTACTCTAACCCCACCTCAACTTCACTTAAGAAGTAACTAAAAATTAAAATAATAACAAAATTGCCCCAATTTTTAATAAGTGACAAACTTACCGTAATTAAGTGAGGTGTCAAAGATTGTGGCTGGCTGCTGCATCTAGAAGTCGTAAATTCTGAGAGCCACAATTGTTGAATAAGAGAAGGAGAAGCTGATATGAGAAGGCAGAAATATTTTTAAGTAAGTGAATATATTGTATGAGTATTTGATTTTTTTAATATCGTATTACGGTTGTTAAGGAATATTTTCTAAAATTATGTATTTAGGGTTTAGTCAGAAAAAATTATTTTTAAGAATATGAATATAGTTGTAATAATATTTTATATAGTGAATATTTTTCTCTTGTTATTTTTTAACAACGATCGTGGTTTTTTTTTAATTTAAAATTTTTTATACAAATCTTATATTGAGAAATTAATATTGACTTCTATTTAATTTTTTCTATTAATTTATTCCTTGACAAATTACTTAGAGTGATTTGGGGAGAAAGCTCAATCTCTTAACATGAGGTACATTAACACTTCATAAACTAAATCTTGATTACGGCCACGAGTGCTTTTAAGCTAGTTAAAGTTTTTTTTTTTTTTCTGCGAACAAATTTAATGCCTGCATTAATCCATATAGTCCTGATTTAGTCTAAAATTTTAAAATTCAGGGAAGTCTAAGTGCATGGTTTAATAGACTTCAAACTTAATCCGTTAAAACTACATAATGTATGTGTTTCTGGGGACTTTCTCACAGTTTAAAATTTCGGATTATAACATTTCTATTAATCTATAAACATCCAAAATAAAAGAAGAAAAAACTTACGCCACGTAATAACTAAAACATGCATGCAGAAGCTACTAGCACTCTGTAATTATAAGGCAGTTTATTCTCTTTTCCTTTTCGTTTTTCTGCACAAGTTGTGAAACATCAGTGGACAACTATTTGCAGGTGATCTTATTATAGCAAGCACGCCGTTGCTGCATGACAGAATATGTTTGTTTAAAGTTTTCTCTCTGTAATTGATGTGCTGATATTCAAGTTCTCCTGTCATAGTAGAGATGCATGCATCTATTTATGGATGGTAGCCAATACGGGATAAGAAATGAACGAATATAATACAAATATGATATTTAGCTGTTGTGAGTGCTAGCTAGATTAATAGGCACAAAATTCTTTGAAGTTGTAAGCGGGGTTTGAAGTTTGAGTCTCGCTCACATTAATTATCAGTCAAGTTATGCTTAAAAAAAAAAAAAGAGAAAATACCTATAGCTGCTTCTATTATACTGAAAAAAACATTTCAAGATATATAGGAGAGTAAAATTCAATAATTGATGAAGCAAATTAAAGTGTTTATCAACCATTTTTTCAAAATCAAGTAAACCCTAACTCTTAGACCTCGGATTAAGTTTAACTTTTCACTCAAATTGTTTCTCAATTTTATACCAAGAACAAATTGCCACAAAAGTTTTTGCATCAAGCGAAAGATTTGATTTATTTTTGGTCGACCAGTAGGAATCCGCCAATGTCTTTCTACATATATCTAAAGGCACACCAGCAAATTAAATCAGCAAGTACTTAATTGATTAGAAACGTCTGAATACTTCAAAAATTATTAATTTTATACTTCAAAAATTATTAATTTAATTTCAACAAGTCTTAAAACTCCCTTATTAATATGCTGCATTAAAATGCTGAAACTTTTCCTACAGGTAGCTTAATTTAATTGTCTTGAAAATGTTGGATTTCGTCTATCTCGAAGGTAACCACTGTTTAGGCTTTCAACTTTAGTCCATACAAAATTAATGAGTTGTATTATAAAGTGAGGTTATATGAATATAAAACTTGAGGTTGTGCTCTGCTCTTGAATTTGTGAACCATATTGTGTTCCTCTTATCCTCTATGCTTCATTTCTTCGAGCACCAGACAACTCAGTTTGAAATATATACAACCGAAACTCTCCCGAATGTTCTAATTAAATGTGACAATCGTTGCAAAAGAGATAAGCATCATTGGTGATAGATGAAAAGAATTAGAAACAAATTCACATTTGGTACTTAATTACTGCGTGAGCTAAGAGCCCAAAAAATAGTATTTAAGTTTAATTTCTATCAGTTACATGCATAAAATCAAGCTTATTAAGGATATGTCTATACTTTGCAAGTTTTGTATGTGAATTTATTTCTTGATCACTACTTTGTGAAATAATTAATTAGCAAAAATGTTCAAAGGGAAACAATGAGAGGTTAGATAGGAAGAGTGAGACACGTCAAAAGAACTGAGCATATGACAATAATTTAAAGGCAGACGAGACATAGACTAGCTAAAAGTGACATTTCATGGTAAGACGAAGCTCTAGGCAGCACTCACTCACATGCTCTGGTCTCCCAATTAACTCTAATGTCAGGCCTTCCATGTCCTCTAGCTGCATGTGTCGATGTAACCACTACAGACCGTGAGCCCATTCTTATCTCTGACCCTCTCACTTTACACTATATATATATAAACCAAGCTATCATGCTAGTTAAAATCAAGTCACACTACAGAAAAATTAACTACAGTTAATTAGTCATGGCGCCTAAGCTCAGGACAAGCAGCAAAATAATCAAGAAGAGTGGCATTGTGAAGCTTAAGATTGTTGTAGAAAAGATACACCAGAGTCTCTTGATGGGTAGGAAATCAAGTTCCTACTGTGATGATTTTGTGCCTCCAGATGTTAAGGAAGGGCATTTTTCTGTGATAGCTGTAGATGGCGAGCAACCAAAGAGATTTGTTATCTCTTTGAGTTATTTGACTCACCCTATGTTCTTAAGGCTCTTGGAGCAAGCAGCTGAAGAGTATGGATTTGATCATGAGGGTGCATTATCAATCCCTTGCCGGCCGTGCGAGCTTGAGAGAATATTAGCCGAGAGATGGCAGGAAGGAGAGCCAGCCGGAGCTGGTGTTATGAATTGGGGTTCCTGTAAAACAATGGTGCAAAGTTGTTGAAACTTTACTTCAGGTTTTAATTGAGCTGTTTTCATTTTCTTCCTTGTAGTTGGTTTTGTTTCTAATACAAGTTTGATTTATTGAAATTTTGATGTTAATTTTTAATTTACTTTTAATTAATCGAGTCTACACAATAAAATCTCTTTATAGTCATAATGTTAGGACCAAATTAATTTTATTATTATAAAGAGGATATAACTTAAGAAGAGTAGTTACAAAAATTATTATTTTCACTTGGTTAAAACTTAGTGCAAGTGACATAGAATTAAATTAATTAATTATGCACTATATTAGTAATTAATTAATAGATAAGTTAAAAATATTTTGGTTTCAACAAGAAGGTGTCCATGCTCCTAAGTACCGCAAGTTCAAAGATGTAATAGTAACTTTAAAGAATAAATTATTATACCAAACAATCTTAGAAAAATTTTTAATTCCATCTTTAACCTTTAATGTAATATAACATATATTTTTTGTAATATAAAGATAATTATTACTATGTGGAGGTAAGGTCTTTAAGATAGAATTCAGAAATCATAATTTATTATAATATGAAGTTTATTCTTATTTATAACTAATACAAAGTGGGAATAAATTTTGTTATAACTATAAAAAATTATTCGTCTATAGAGTATTATTATACAGAGGTCTAACTGTATATATAAAGGATAAAAACAAATGAAGCAGTGCTCCGGCTAATTAATCAACATCAATTTCTAATTTTTAATTAATGACTTCCAAAAACTAACAATTTTGATCATTAAATATTTAAATTATCATAAGCGGCAAAGATAAAAATGATATGATTACCATAATTTTGAAAGATAACGATTTTTCTTTTACTTTTTGACCTTGAGGGTAAAATAACCTTTACTAGTATATAAATGCTTGTGGAGAAAAGTCTAGAATGTTACTGTTAAAATTTAGTAGGTATTTATTTACTCTTTTATGATTGGTTGAGAGATACACGTATATTTGTAAAGTTTCAAGAAAAACATAAACGGTAGCGAAAAAAAAAACTTTTACTATTGTTCTTTTCAACACGGCTTCGAAGAGAAATAATTAATCCCATACAGTAGCTGGGGATCTTCCATTTTTTTCATTCCGTTAATGTCATGATTCGACCTTATCTGCTTAATTGCAAAAATTAATTTCATTTAATCTTATCTTCATATTGAATATCTTTATTCAGTTATTGTTATATAAAGTTTCAACGAGAGATCTTTTACTTTATTAACACAAGTGATAAATTAGAATGTGTATTTTTCTTATTTTTTTTTTTTTCTTTAGAAAACCTTATTAGTTATTACATAGTGTATTTTTTATTTTTTTTTTTTCTTTAGAAAACCTTATTAGTTATTACATGGTGACTCTCTCCCTATGCGTATATTTTCACATGAAAAACATTCCTATTTGCCGGCCATAAAAAAATGTCTGTTTTTCTGTTTTGGTTGGGATAAAGAAATTGTAATCAAATGCCATTCAAAATTTCTCTTATATATAGAAACAACCTAATTAATATATAAATTTTGCCGAATGCTACCCTTGTGATCTAAAAGGCCATAGAAAAGGTCATTATTAATGATAGATGATGGGTAATAGGAAACCCACAGATTAGAACAAACTGATTCAAGGGGGTCCCTGAAAAAATTTCACACGTGATTTTTAATTGTTCTTCTATTATCTAATAATCTCCATCATGCAAAGATAAGAGAAACATCAAAGGAGCGTTGTGATATCAACAAGATATATATCTGATCAGGATCATATGGAAAAGGAAAAAAAAAAAAAAAAGAGCTAAAAAATCGTGATCAAAACATCCGATGTGGACTTTGTACTTTTGGTGGGTCTGTTCTAAGCTGTCATCAGATATTTTTGTTGGCCACATGCCCGCATTGTTCGCAAGAAGATTGTTCTCATTTAAGTGCCGAAAAACTCCGTATATAGGACATCAAGTTGGATAGGTAGCAAGCTAAATGGCTACCCCAAGAGACTAAGGGAGATCAAATTAAGCTTCAGGATTACGGAGAACAAAGAAAGAAGTGACTAGATATAGTAGTAGGGTCATGTTGGGTTTTAGTCAAATAAGAACAAAAATCTAATTGTGAAATGTCACAACGAATCACTTATGAAAAATCACAATGTTTGGTGGTGTATCGGTGTTAAAAAGTCTACATAAGGACAGGGGATATGGTTTTCTATTACATCCAATTTTAAAATAAAAATTGTTAGTCTATTTCTTACAACAATTCTTGTCCTTGTCTATATCCTACAACACCAGAAAATTAGCCAGATATAAAGTGTTAATATTTTGTTAGTGAATTCTTCACTTTTGCTTGGTGTTGATTCACATCAAAGGCTTGTCATATCCTGGAAGCGACTTGCCGGTAAACCCGTAAGCAATCTCTACCGACAGAGGGCAAATAACGCGTGAAGGAAAGCGTATTCGATACGTGTTTCAAGTCTCCATCTACTATTGCTATTTTTCCCATCAGGTCATGGATTTGGAGACGAGGATTTTTGTAAACCCTAGCTAACAGATGGCAATTACAATCGTATATGAATTTGTTATTCTTTGTTGTAAAATTTACTTACGGCCTCAATTTAGACTAATTATTTAGGTAGCGTATATTTATTTGTCTAAAATTTGAATAAGTTTAGATTTAACTGAAATTTGAATAAATCTAAAAATAATTATTTAAATGATTTTTTTTAAATATATAAATATAAGTTTGCATCTTATTAATTTTAATAAATAAAAAAAAACTTCTTAAACATGATTATTTGATATTTATATCCTTGCAAGTCAATACAAATAAAGGGATTATGTTTTATAGGTTAGGAAATAAGTATATTTAATAGAAATATTAAATATATTTTAAAAATGATTGAAATTATAAAATTTCAGACCGTAAATATTCAACAAACAAGCTATTAGCTTATGTATTTTGAAAAAATTACTCAAAATTAACTTTTCTAACATTACTACAATAGTTGTTCGATTAGAATTTTTTAAGATAAGAGAAAATAATATTATATGTAATTAACAAGAAAAAATAGAGAATAATGGAATAGATTTTAACATAAATGTTTATACAACAATAATTTTTTAAATAATTGTTGAAAATACAAGTACTTAACTCAAAACCGAGGGATTAATAAAAGAACATTAATTATCTCATAAAATATGCTTCAATTGTGAGTGTGACTATGAAAAGAGTGCTAGTCCATAAACGGTCATCACTTATCCTGGAGCTACAACTAATTAAACAGTTTCTCTGTCTCTTTGTTAATTGTTATATATCACATTCAAGATGAATAACAAGACCCACAACAACTGTACTACTATGTATGCATGAATCAAAAATGTTTTCCTCATGGCCACGGGGTATCACTTCATGTTGGCTGTCGTGGGATTACTTTTTACCCAGCTGTCAAAAACAAATATAATTAACCTAGCTTCATTTTTCTTGCTTAAATTATGTGAAATAATAATTAGCAACATAGCATGCAACGTTAATCTCAGAATGCATGGCGTGCACTTAATATTAGATTTAGCACGTGGTACGTTTTACCAACACACAGAGGGGAAACCAAGTTCATGCCTAGTGTTGTCTTGCCCTCAACTTTTTGACAATTTGTAAAATGTAAGGTAAAATTAAAAAGTTTCTATGGAAGTCCCTAACTTATTGTATGTTTCGGCATACCCAAAACTAAAATTCTAGTTCTGCCATGAAAGATGAGATGATCGGTACAAGGTACACTACTTTCGTTATAATTAAATTAAGCAATGGTCGTTTGCCTTGTCATGGCAAGTGGCAACATGTAGAGAAATTCTATAATACATCTGATGTTCCATGTCATCAGATGATGTGGAACCACCAATCAATGATTTTTTACATGTGTCAATAGTTTTTAAACTTAAAAATTAATTTATTAAAAGTTAAACAACTCTCTCTTTCTTTGAGTTTCAAAAATTCTTGATCCCTCTTCCAATTCCAAAAACCAAAAGACTAACAAATATTAATTTATTAAGAACTTGAAAGACTACTCAACTTCCTACAAGCTTCTTCGTTATTCTCTCTCCAGCCATCAATTTATTTTTGTCATTCATTATGAAATTGTTAACTTGTCTTTTGTTTTCACTTAATGCAAAATTAATTCTACTTTATAGTTCTCTAATCTTTTTATTAGAATTAATTATATTATTCGAATAGAGTTATGGAGTTGAGAAGTATTAAGCGAGTAGCATAATTTTCCACGGAAATGGAGTTGTGAATAGGAAGCAAATGAGTATCAAAGCAATATTATTTTTGGATTTGCAAAGTGAATTAAGACTAGGGGTTATGCTTCAAACATTTGCATAGTGAATTAAGACTATTCACCAAAATTTTCTTTTGTCCACCACCTATTTGTTTAATGTACTGTGAAATAAGTTAAGATATTGATGTTATTATTATTATTATTATTTTTGTAATTGTTTGATTCATTGTTTCTTGATGGATAAACATGTGTCACGATTATATAAATTACTTGTAAATTCTAAAATTATTGCAAGTAAAATATATATGTTTTATCGTGCCCTCATGAATCTGTTTTGAATTTTCAATAATATTGTAGGGAAGCCATTGAAAGGGAATCATTTATATTAAATTTTGGTGAAACAAATCACTATATGTTCGATATTTTAAAAGACCATAAATATAGTTATTGTTGCTCAAAATTAATCCACACATATCAAAATATTTTTTTTATTAAATAAACAAATGCAGGCACTAGGGTTAAAAATAAACTATAACCCAAAAATCACAAGCTCCTCAGTTATATAGAGTTTAAATAACAATATTTTTTTAATAAAGTATCTAACAATAAACACTATTTTGAAGTGAACAAAAATTCTTATACCAATAACAATATTATAAATTTAACCATATTGATATGTAAATTTGCCATATTGGATAAATGCCTTGGCTACCTGCACATGCAAAAAGAAAAAATAAAAGTTCAGTGCAATATTAAAAAAATAAAAACATTAACCAATGAATATAAAGAATGATAATATGCTAACCGGACACAAACCACATACCATTGTGCTTTAAAAAATAAAAAGATGTTATATAACATTCAATTTTCTTGGCGTTCAAATTGATCCACACTATAGTTGTTTGAATCCTACATCGTATGTTTATATATTAGACAACATATACGTAGTTATTTAAATAATCAATTCAAAAGGCTTAAAAAAATAAGAAATAAAACCTAACTTAAGTGAGGCGATTGTCCAAATGCCACTATTGGCAAAGATGAAGATATAGCTTAATTAGGAAAATTTGTTGCAGGCGAATGGAGTTTGTGAATGGGAAGAGATTATAAAAGACATTGTATTCAATTTATTATTTTTATAATTCTTAATAAATTAATATTTGTTAGTTTTTTGGTTCTTGGAACTTGGAAGAGGGAACAAGAATTTTTTAAACTCAAAGAAAGAGAGAGTTGTTTGGCTTTTAATAAATTAATTTTTAAATTTAAAAATTATTGACATATATAAAAAAATCATTAATTGGTAGTTCCACATCATCATCTTATGACATGTAACATCAATGTATTATAGAATTTCTCCAACATGTAATGAGGGACCATGGGCCTAGTTGCTAGCTGCGAAATTATGATACATTTATAATGTACTATGGCATGTCAAGTCAAGGTCATAAATTTTTGTATTTATATATGCATGCTTTTATTTATTTATTTTTAATCGGTAAATGCGAGCATTATAACAAAATTGAAGCTGAAATGAAAAATTGAAATAATTTTTAACGAAAATGAGTGATGAAAAAAAATGAGATGGAAAACTGGCTCCTTTAATATTAATTAGCTCCTTAAACTTTTAGATCAGTAGTTTCTTAACATGGTAAGTAACTTGATCTACAAGTCTTGTTTGTGTTTGAATTTCTTGACATGAAAATCAAAATAGACCTATTATATTAGATCTACATGACAAATTCAAATGAGCTTTGCATATTATTTAAGGGTTGAATTATTGGCACCCCTCCAACATTATTACCATTCTTAATTATATTCTATTTGATGCTATATATATTCTATTTAATATATTAGATAAACCCCTTTTTCAATCCTTCTCTCTAGAAAAACTCAAAAAAATAAAATACTCAATATGAAAAAGAAAGAGAAAAAAGAATAATTTAATGTTTTAAATTTTGTGCATATCAATTATATAGACGAGACCAAAGAGAAAGAGAGAGAAGCAAATGTAATTCAATTGATTTTGGGTCGCAAGAAAAGTACAATTGAGTTTTATTGTTTTACCCTCAAGTTGCAACAAATTATTTAACTTTGGCCTAGACTTTAATTTCATTAATTAACTAACTTGTTGGAAGACATTCTAAGTATTGCAACATATTATTTTTGAGTTTTGGTAATACATACAAATTATAAATTAAAAAGAGAGAAAATAATAAGTGGGGTTATTTTTATTTTTATTTATCCTTAAATAAAATTATATCAAAATTGGGATTTTAAGAGCACTTTGGAGGGAAATGTTACATTTCTTTTATTTACCCTGCTTTATGCAAATCCCACTTCAAAATAAATATATGTGTCCATCGATGCCAAATCAACTAGACCATCCTTATAATTAAGATAATTTTGTATTCCAAAGTCTACCGCATAAACAGAATTCTACATTATATAACTAGCTAAGCATTCCATTTTATTATTCAGTTTATTATTTAATTTATAGCATGCATTTGAATACATTTGAAAAAATAACACATGTCCCCAACCAATCATATTAAACTCATGCAATTAAAAAACAGCATGGTCGTCAAACAAGACGCGATCATGCGTGGTCCCAAGAAAAAAAAAAAAAACAAGAGGTGATTGCTTACATGGAATTCGTACGTGACCTAAATAAGTTCCCTTGTGTTTTGGACTTGTAAATAAAATTTAAGGGAAGCAAGCGGAAGAAAAAGAATGAAGAATATATTAAATAAACAAGAATTAAGAGAAAGATTAATCTTGATTAATTCAACAGCTCCGCACCATGGGGTTGCAAGAACACCATTTAACATTAACACTAGAGCCACCATCATCTCCTTGCTCTGCCAATATTTTCTCGAGCTCACTCGGCTGGCACGGGATTGTTAGGGCACCTTCACGATCAAACCCATACTCCTCAGCAGCTTGTTCCAAGAGCCTCATAAATGTGAGGTGTGTTAAGTAATTCAAAGGGACAATAAATCTCTTTGGCTGATCATTGCCATCCATAGCTAGAACAGCAACATGCCCTTCTTTAACATCTTCAGGCACATAATTGGTTAATGAGCCTCTGAGTTCTTCACATTCATCAGCAAATAAACTTTTCTTTTTGCCCAACAAAAGACTCTTTTGAATCTTTTTAACAACAATATTGATGCCATTGTTTTTCTTGCTACTAGTTCTAAGCTTAGCCATATTGTTGTGTAAAGTTTTTTTTTTTTTAATTCTTGAGTAGTATTTTGTTTAGTTAGCAACTCGGTTATATAATATTGTAGAGAGGAGGCATAGGGATAAGATTGGACGGTCAGAGCGATCACTTTTGATTAAATGATGAGGAGACCAGCACATGTGACTGAACTTTCTAGTTATCGACTTATCATGAAACGTCCCTTTTAGATATAGTCATATTTGCCTTCAAATTATTTGCACACAGTTGGTTTATAATTTTATAGGTTTCTTTAATTTTTCCAGGCGCCTTAATTTATCACTCATTAAGTTCATATTGGATTAGAGGAGAACGCAAGTTCACACTTAGTACTTGTATTTTCTAGTAAGTTTGTTGTAGTCATTTAAGTACTTGAAGCAATTAGAACCACCTTACTTGCACATAGTCCATGCGAATTCTTCATATTCTATTTTTAAACGATTCTCCGCAAAGTGAAAAAATATTGATTTTATTAAAAAATTAATAGAGTGCACACTTAGTCAGAGCCTTATTGATTACTATTTAATTAGTTAGAAAGAACACAAGAAAGTTGTAAGAGAAAATTGCGAAGGTTATCTTGTTATTAAGAACTTGATGATCTCATTTGGACAATGATCCAGCAAGCAGGCTCAACTTGTGATATCAACTTTTTCCAGCGTTCTTGAACTGCAGTGTGCCTTTGAATGTTGCATGCAATCAGATGAATCTATGAATATTATGGAAATTAAAATGGGTTTTGTTTTTCCTGTTTTCAGTCGATAGTGATTAGATTCTACACAATTAATTCTTCCATAATGGCGATTCGTTATATTTTTAGTTAAAACTCTGTGATAATGATCGATTACGACCCCATTAACCCATGCATTAAGTGCAAGCTACCTCCAAGGCACATGGAAAAATAATCCGAAAAGCCAAAATTAAAAGGGACAAAAGTCGCAACACTCTCGCAATTGCATTAAGAAGTCTGTTCATTAGCTTCCTCCCCCACCCCACTTCTTCTTCTTCTTTTAAACAGAGAAACACAAATACCATTTTATAATTGTACGAATAGTTGCATTATAGACAAAGCTCTATCAAAAACTTTCCTTTGAACATTTACAATCTTTACCCGGGAGATTATCAATTTTTCTTACTGAAATTAATACATACAATTTATTCCTATTATTTTTATATATTCTTATTTTTAAATACATTTTTATCGTATTAATTATAAACTAAATAAATTATATAAATCAAAATTAAAATAAAATTATTTAAATACTAAAAATAATAAATATAAGTTTCAATTTGAATAAAAGAATAATAAATGTGAATTTATGCATGAATTAGCAGGGATATTAGATTTCCCTACATATTTATTAGATTTTTTTTTTTTAATAATAGTAATCGAAATGGATATCCAGCGTCGGTGGCCAAAGTTGGCAAGGCAACTATCCATTAGACGGCAACAAGACAGTTATTTAAAAATTAAAGAAGAAAAAGAAAACCAAATCTTTCATAGTATATAATTTTTCTTTCATAAACACCCCAGCCGTACATATAATATCTTGAGAATATTAAAGTAATTTATTTTTATCAAGCAATAGTTATGTTTGAGACATTTTACTGTAAAGTATTTTTTTATAATTACATAATTAAAATAATAAATAATAATAAAATATATTTTAATTTTGATTGTGTAGTTATAAAAAAAATTACTTTAAAATATAATATCTCCAACATAATCGGATCATTTTATGAAATCATCAACTACTTGGAATGTGATCAGGATTCAAGAAAATTTTCTCAAAGTCAGTCTTCTTGAAGAGTATTATATAATCATTTCAAAATGTTAGATTGGATCGTGTGTCGACTATATGAATATGTGTGTGTTTTTTCATTTATTTATTTATTATTATTATTATTATTATTATTATTATTATTATTATTATGTTTTGGGAGAGGGTGGCTACCCACCTAATTAACTAAATTGCATTAGTCATCACCTGAAACATATACTAATAAAATTGTTTTAAACTTTTAAGCTCCCATGCAACTGATGAGTTGGAAGGAAAAAGTGCAAAAGTTCACGATGATAGATCACAACAATTGACAGAACTCACATAGACGTGGGATCAAATATCTGGCTGGCTTCAGATATTTTGGGGCAGTCTTGTTTGAAAATGTATTGCAATCGAAAGCAATAATTTTTATCCAAAACTGGACCACTATGGGGGGCAAAGATGTTCCTTATACAAGAAACCTTCGTCTTCATGATTTTGTTTGAATTTTTCATAATTTGATTGAGTGGAGGATCGTAGCTGCTGCATTTTATCCAGAAAATAATAATAGTAATAATAAAAGGTAAATTAAATCTGGAGTTGTTGTTTATTCCCAAGAAAAAAAGAAAAAAAAATTGATTAAGTTCAGTTATCACAATATTCCTAATATTATCAAATAATCATAGCTACGTTGGAGAGATTCTAAAGTAGCGAGCGAGTCATAATTATACACGTAAAATAATAAATAATAAAAAATAAGTTATAATTTTAATTATGTGGCTATAAAGAAATACTCTACCGTAGAGCGGTTTCAACATAGCCAAATTCTTATCAAATTATTGTTATTTATTATTTTTTTTAAAAGAAAAACCATCAAGGTTTGAAATCTCTACCTATAATATAAATAGTAATGAAAGTAATACATAAGAAGGGGGATAAGAATCAAAATCTCATAAAATAATGAAAATATATGATAAATCATAAATGAACAACATACAATGATCAACAAGGAAAGTAGTCTCTCTGAGGGAATGCGCACGCCTGTTATAAGGGACTACTTGCACGTCCAACTGAATAATACTAAATAAGCCAACGGAGATAGCCTGAGAATTCAAGAAGCGTCAACAAATTCAATGAGTGCAGGCCCAATTGGCCAAAATATCAATAGTAGAGGTGGCCTCTCGAAGCACACGCTTGACCAAGATAGTAGAAGAGGAAGACAAAGTACAAACTCTGTACAAAGAAAAGCATAATCCCAACTAATAGAGCTCTTAGAAATTATCCAAGAAACCACAGTAGAAAAGTCAGACTCTACTTTAAGCACGAAATAATCAAGTTGAGCAGTAAGTTCCAAACCTTCACAAACAGTCATAAGCTGCTCAACATAAAGTATCGGTTGATGCCCAAGAGACGACCCAAAACCACACTCCGATAATCCCAGAGTATACCACCTGAAGCAGACATCCCAAGATTGTCCCTAGAGCAATCATCTACAGTTACTTCACAACCAACGAGGCTGCCGCACACAAAAAACTAGTCTAATCGGCCCTCTAAGTGCCTCTACAATCCGAGAACCTAACACTCTCTGCAGTTAGGATAGTTTAAAACGAGAGGCATAATTAGCAAGCCTACGAATCAAACCTAAAAGTATTTCATAACTTGCCACAAAATGAAGCAAAGGAGAAGAACTCCAATATGGCTCCGAGATAGGGCACACTACCGCCAATAAAGAAATAACGCATTGGAGGACAAAAAATGGACACGTTGTAAACCAAGGGTACAGAGGAAATAATCCCATACTTGTATAACCCGTTGGCAATCAAGAAATAAATGCTAAGAAGTCACATAAGCTCGACCACAAAAACACTGAGAAACTATGCAAAATCCCCTCGAACACAAGGCATCAGCTGTGGCTAAGAACATATGCAACAACTGCCAGAAAAGAAAGAAAATCCAAGAATGGAGATGTCGCTGCCGCTGCCAAATAATAGAGAAAACCCCATCCCTCAACCTAGAGCGACACATAAACTCCTAAGTCGTCCGCAACTGAAAAGCACCATCAAGAGTAGAATCCCAATATATCAAATCCGGATCCTCACTAGAGATAGGAAATAACATAATCTGCTCAATAATCAATGATGGCAACACATCATGGAGCTTACCTCTATCCTAGACAATATCTCGCCAATAAAGAGAATATAAGAAAAAGGGGGTAAGAGCTCAGCCAGCAATTATACTATAAACTATACGCTCCACAGGCAACTAACCAATGCACATGTGGCTCAGCAACACAACAAGTCGAGTAAAGCCGTCACCAAAGAGAAGAGGCAGGATATCGAAACTGAACTAAACATAGGTGAATAGTCTTGTAATACTGCTCTTGGAAACGCCGTCAAAACTTAAGCTCGAAAGCCTCAGTCAATTCAGCCAAAGATCGGATGCTTATGCCTTCCTCCTTGACTGGATGACAAACCGAAAGCCAGGGGCACCAGTTAATTCGCCTTTTAATCTCATAATCACCCCATAACAACCAGGTGAAGAGTCTCTCTAAATACTGAACAACTACCACAGGTGGCCGAAGAATATGAAATAGATGCAAAGGCATAGAAGACAGGATATGATGAATAAGTACCAGCTTCCCACCAAAAGAAAGCAATCTATTAGCCCAACCGGAGATCCTGTCTTGGACCTTCTGAACCATATCATCGAAATCTTCAGCTCCTTGTATCAACCAGGCAACAAGATAAATGAAAGGAAGCTGACTCTGTTCAAAACTAGTGACAGAGTGGATAATAGGCCGACATGAAGTAGGAACCGAGCGCCCAATGTAAAAACCGATATTGGCCTGACTAATCAGCTGTCCCGAGACTGCCTCATAATAATGTAAAAAATATATAAGCCTCGTAAAGCTCAACCGGCTCCCATTAGTGAAAATGACAATATTGTCTGCTAAACTCAAATGGGAGACAAGAACAGGCGCAGCAGTACAATATTGTATAGATGGAAACTATGAATACAAATGATCTAAACTCCGAGAAAGAAACTCAGCGTCAATAATAAATAATTACGGGGAAAGAGGATCACACTGTTGAAGACTACCCTCAAACGGAAAAAAAACCTGTGGCTGATCCCAATAACCAACACCGAAAACCAGGAACCAACACCGAAAACCAGGGACCAAAAATAGAGGAGACCCACCAATCTAAAAATCCAAAATACCGCAACATCTTAATTATAAAATACCATGACATCTGGTCATACGCCTTGGCCATGTCTAGCTTCAGCGCCACATTGTTCCCCTGACGATGCCGGTTAAGGTCACGAACCGACTCCTGAACCAATAGCACATTATCATGAATCACCATGCTATGGACAATACCGCTCTGAGAGGGAGAAATAAGACAGGACAGCAAAGGTACCAATCTCAAAACGAGTAACTAAGTGAAAATCTTGTTGTTCACATTATAAAGGCTAATCAGTCGAAAATCATAATATTAATAATTAATAATTTACAAAGGCTACTGTTATTTATAATTTTGTTAGTGGTGATGGTAATTAATATAATTAGCATAACAAACTCATCGATCATATTTTAATATTTCTTGCTACATCTTATAGTTCCATTTTTTTTTTTTCCCAGCCTTCTTTCTCTCTGTCCCTTCTTTTCTCACAAGCATGTTATACTATCAGCAACATGTCAAAGAAAAAGGCATCGAGTATAAATGTTTACTTCAAAGGACAGAGACGAGACACCGTCGTAACAAATGGGTTAGAATTTGAATGAATAGAAGACTTTTTTGATAAGTATGTATAACAATCATCATGAATAAGATATCGATATTAAAATTGTACCTTGCTTAGTTGGATTGTGGGACTTATTTCCGGTGACTCGCCTATCGAAAATAGAAAGTAAAAAATGGAGTGACTAAATCTATAATGTTACCACGAGGTAGGTATAACGCCCCTCACTCTTCACGTAAATACCCTAAATTTTTTTAGTCACATCCTCGAGTTTCGGTTTATAAAAAATTAAGATGCAATTGTAATTTTCAACAGAAAAACATTTGTGGCTATAACTGATAAGTGGATTGTACTGCAATTACTCTCAATATAATTACACAACTGAGGATAGGGTTCGTAATCTTTTATGTATGTATATAAGTATATATTCGAATGCAATTAGTTACTATGAAAGGTGAAAGATGGTTAACTACTACAACTTTTATTCCTCGACGACAATGGAAGTTGGGGGCCAAGGGGCATGCGTCATAAGTACAATAACTGATTTTAATGCCAAAGGTGATGTCACTCTCACAGTGCAAGTTTAAATCTCGTGCATGCCTTTAAACAGTTTGAAAAAAAAAAAAAAAAGAGTGCATCCTCATCTCTTGTACGTTTCTGATGTTCAATCATGCATTTTACTGTGTTTTTGTAATGAAAATTGTGCTTCCCTTCACACTGATCAGGTTCTCATTTCATGAGGAACCTTTGCTGATGATTGTGAACCCACGAAGAAACGTTGATACTCTAGCAATTTTCAGGGAAAATATTGCATGATTTGAACTCGTTTCATTATTGTAATGACGTGTGTCAAAAGAATTACAACTCTCCATTATCACTGAATTTTGAATCTCCTATTGTAACCGCTGTATGAGGGCTGGAAAACCTACATTTGTGTTATGAAACAAATTATTCCTAAACCTTGGGTAAAAAATCAATCCTAATGCTGAAGATACAGCAGGCTGTTTGGATTCTCCAATGGTTATATCTACAAAAAGTTGCTCAGGAGAAATCTGGGATTCTTGAGTACAAATTGACGGTATGCTGGAGTGGCATTTACAAACAGAGATGGCTGTAGAATATAAGTGGTATGAAGGCATTATCAAGTTGTGTTGTGTAAGCCTCCAACAAACTACTCACAGTCACTGCTAGAATCCGCGAGAACCAGTGCTGCAAAATTTGAATTAAAAGACATCAGAAATTGCATTATGACTAAAAGAACAAAAAGAAAAGAAACATATAAGATATATTCCCAAATTTTAGTTTGAGATTTTCTCGACTTACAGAAACAGAAAACATATGATGTGTCACTCGATTCAGAAGAACGCATGCTTTCATGCATGAATGCAAGTGTGATCATACGCATCTGTTTTCGTAACAAAATAGAGAAAGAAAGAGACCCAGACCTCCGTAAAAATATATCCTGTCGATGCTAAAAGAGGAAGCAAGATTGAGCAAGCTGCTAGGACTGAAGTTATGCCAGCAGCAGTACCTTCAACAGTTTTCTCTGGCAGGAGCAAAAGTTACATGCAAGTAAGCAAAATAAACAGAGAAAGTCCCCATATGCAGATGTACACAGACGCACAGATGCACAGAGAAAGAAGTGAAGGGGAAAAAGAAAAATTACTTACTGCCAGTTTTGCTCCATCTAAGGACACCATACTTGTAGCCGACTATTGATGCCTGGACATAAGCAAAAAATTGGTACTTTACAAAATGAAACCATCAATGAGTACCTAAAGAGAATGATATGCAGATGTACATAGAAGAATTCAATTAAAAATATGCATATTTTCTTCACAAATCCACCACATGTATAATGAAATTACAAACGACCTTATTAACATTCAAGCTTACCATTAGCATTAATTGTTCAATAACAAGTTGTATTCCCCCCCCAAAAAAAAAAATGAAAAAGATGATCATTCTTCATCCACATCCACACAGAAAATTGATTACATTGATCTCACCAGATCAATTACATTTTTGTCCTTGAAAATACCAGAGTATCAAATCTTGAGTTGCAATCATCATTAAAAGAGCAGATTAAAAACATAAAGGGGCAAGGATGTCGATATTAAGCACACTCACCATTGTATCTCCAATTCCAAGGCTCAAAATTCCAGCAAAAGGAGCAAGGGGTCGATCATTGAACCCAGATGACATCCAAATTGGAAGTGCACATCCCAACAACAATGAAAAGTGGCTAAAATAGCAAATAAAATCATAAAGGAACATTACAGCTTGTTTGCATCAGATATGCATTATGGTGTTCTTCAAGAAAAGTAACATGTCATACCTGACAATTAGAATATCAGAATCCCGATGGTCAGTGAAAGCAGTCATAAACTGATGTATGAGTTGTCCCAAGGGCCAAATGCTCCATACCTGACAACAAAGATGGTTATGAAAGATCAATCAAAAAAGAAAAGAAAGAGCTGTGAAACCAATTTGATGGTTTTCAAGTACATCGCAGAACTGAACTCAGCTTGTAAGTTGTAAGAGACTAGCATATTTGACCCAGCTCTTGGTACAGGTTTGTTCAGTTGTCATACTTGAAAAGGTGCAAGTAAAATTCTCAGATTACAGCTTGATATCACAAATTACTGCCAAACTGTACACGGCTTGCAAGACTATGACCATTTTATTCAAAAATAATTCCACATAATGTCTTGTAAAATTTGTTCAAATTTTACATTTTGCACCAACAACTGAGAAGTTTAGTGACAGAAAAGTGACATCAATTAACTAATAAAAAAATTTAGTCATGATATTTTTTTCACTGGATACAATAACAAAATTGTCAATTTCTATAAAATGTGAAAGTTTAAGAACTTACTCGCATAATTTCTAATACCAAGAACACAGCCAAAGCTGCCCCAAATGCTAGATGAAGAAATTTTGGCTGAAAAAGCAAAATAAACAGTAAGTAGGATATTTAAAAGCCTGCAACCAGAAAGTACGAGCATGATCTTCTACCTAAATGAAAAATAATAAATTCTTAAGTAACAAATCACCTGGAAGATAAGAGCCGGTACAAACATTAAAACGGCCAGCAGATGGTAATATTTTCGAAGAAGAATTCTCTCAATCGTACTGTTTTTCGAGATTTTGTAGAAACGCAAAACAGATGCAAATATCAGGGATGCCCAGTATATGCATAATGACAGTCTTTTCAATGGTTCCGAGAAAACAAATGTAAGTACCCTGTAAAAAATTACAGAAAGGAACAGAAAATAAAAAAGAGTTACAAAGATGAACAAAATTTCTGGTGAAAGAGCTGTGTACTACATGACATGATATATTAATGAAATTACTAGAACCAACAAAATGGTGAAATGAAAAACTTTTAAGAAATTTTATAACCAGTAACATAAATAATTGCAAAGAATGTGACAAGCTAAGAACAAAGCAGGCATACAAAATTCAATATTACCCTCTGCCATGCTTGAACTCATATAACTATGAATTCATCTATGTAACAAGGATAACCATGCAAGAAATAAAGATGATATATTGTCGCTAATGGAGTAGCTTCTTCTCACTACATAGAAATCTGATATGAGAGAAAGGTCACTGCCGTCTATGGGAACTTAACAAAATAAACAGGAAGAACAATTTCTTCTCAGTAATAGGAATTTGATATACAAGAAAGGACAATCCCTTTTAAAAACAGAAATAGAAGCGAGACAATATGAAGAAACTCCTGTGGAACATATTAGAATCTAGGACCATGCATCTTTTCAGATTTGTTGACGTTTTCTAGTCTTACTACAATAATTTCCCTCTGTTTTTCTATGACATTGCCCAGTTCTCCACCCCTGGAATCCTCAATGTCAATCCATTTTTTTGACAGTCCACCTAAGAACCCGCTCAAAACAATCAAGCTCCAAAGATCACAATACCATTGTATAGTAGTAACTACCAAAATAACTAATATCATGTATCCAATGCCTACAACATTCTAAAGCCACTTAAAGCTTAACAATTCTTCCATCTCCATACTGAGCTTCAAAAATCTCCATTTCATCTTTTTCTGATTATCTGTTTTCTTTCACTAATTAGGTGAATTGATTCAGAACACACAGTGCATATATAAGATGAAGTAAAATTACAGGACGGCAATACCATAACAGTGGATGCATATGAAAATCCTGAACAATCTGCATCCAGGATGGGATAATGACGACCAAGATAAATCCAAGGGAAGAAAAGAACAGTAATGATGTCCATATCTCATTGCTTCGCCTTGCTTCAGAATACCCCCTATTTAAATAACATTCACATAAATGGAGTGCATACTTAAATAACATAGGAAAAAGAAGTAGGCCGAGCACCACTCCCTGCATGAAAGAAAAGAACATTCATTATCCAGCTAAATCACTAACAGTCAACTTCATCACTTAAGTAATCATACCTGTATAATAATACTAATCTCACTTCTTCTAATTCCATATTTTATAGAAACCAATTCTGTTGAAATCAAGCTTCCAGAAACCTGTTCAAACAGTGCTATTGCCAATTACAATGTTGCTGACGAGAAGACTATAAACTATCTGTTGAAGAAAGACCCACCTTCGCAATGGTACATGCCAACATGTCACCAAAATAAAGAACAAGGCCCACGGTCACCAAGAGCAGTTCACCTAAAGTAGTCGGAACAACAAAAATCAATATCAGGGAAAAGAAACATCTTGGTTTATGCAAATAAGTCATTAAGTCCTAGAAAAATGAAATGAAACCAATCTTGCTGTTAAGCACAATCTGCATTAATCAACTACAACGAGTTAAAGAAAATTTCTAAGAAACTCTCAAAATTTTGCTTGCATTTAGTCAAGGAAAACTCTTGTCAGTAATACTAAGCACTACTATAAAGGAATCTGACAGTAATCAGAGGTGCAAATATTTTGAAACAAAGTTTTTTTTTTTTTTTTCCTCTCATTCTACCAGTAGGAAAAGTTAATTGTTTCCACTCTGGGAAGGAAAATAAATAAATAAACAAATAAGCGTTTAGAAGGAGGAGCATCAGATGTACCAATGGAAGCACAAGATGGAAATTTATCAAGAAGTCGCTGAATTAACATCACTGCCACCAACCCATGATATAGTTCCCACATTAACTTTAACACAGTGTTAGAACCTGTAAAATAACGAGCAAAATAACAATCTCATATGTTCATACAACTCTGAGCTCTAAAACAAGAAACTGGTTTGAGAGATCTACGTGAAAGAAATAAAAAATCGACAAAACACCCCAAAAAAAATTCCCAAACACAAGAAGAAATGCAGCACCAACTACAAGAAAAGATAGCTACACAGAGTTGCAAACTTACCGGTATGAGATATCGCAGCAAGTGAGACACAGCAAGTTACTGCATATGATGCTACACAAAATATACTCAAAGTTGCATCCCAAACACTAAATGATCTGGGAAAACGTTTTGTGTTGGGTGTAGACAACACAACTAGGCAGAGGAAAATAAGCACGCCAAAACAGCTGGCAGACGTAGCCCAATATTGCATCATCATATGTTCAAGCTCTACACCATTCAAAATAACACACAATCACATAAGGAGAAATACTATGACCAAGCGCATTTATTTTAAACAGAAAAGTTGCAATGAGAAAAAAAAATGAATTTAACTTAAAACAGTGGAAGGAAAGTGACAGAAATGTAGCAGAGAAATGAAAGTTGGTTACAAATAGGCCGTACATTGCAAGAGAGTAATTCACAGTTTTTCATCAGCATTTTAAAAAAAAAATTAAAAAGAAAGGCAAGCAGAAGTGATTAACTGTCTTTTTGTGGTTAATCTTTTTGATATAGGTAATGTACAAGACAATTAATTACACACAATCTGAAGGTGACTTGGAAAATCCCATACTAAAATTGTTCCATTTCTCTTTCCTACGAACAAAATTGAAGCCATACTGTATTAGCTAGTTGTTTTATTCATTAACACTAAGCCCTAACATCAATGGATCAAATTAATTATCAAAAAGTGGCACCTTGAATTTCAATTTGTTGCAGTGAATACGCTCTCGTAAGCTGTATCAGCTTGGAGATCATTACAGTTGGCAGTGTCACCGCCCCCAGCAGTATCCCCGACGAAGCACCCGGCCTGAAAAATCAATTAAGCTCATTTAAACTCCATGTAGTTTCTCATTGACCCCATAATTACAAGAATTGCCACTAACAGCCAAGCAAATTTGACTAAGCAAAAACCCTAATTTTCAAAATTAGGCCAAGAATGGACTTACCTGGTCTTAAAACGCGAGAGAGCAGCGGAATTATCGACGCGGATGTCGAGGAAGAGAGCGAACAATGAGAGGATAGCGAGATTGAGGCCTTGGCAAAGAAGAGTCAAAGGAAGAGAATAGAGGACGCGACACACGAACAAAACGACCACGCCTCTCTCGCCGTTTAGCATCGACGATGAGAGAGCCATGGTTTCAAATTTAAATTAAAAATCTTGAAATTTTTAAACGATTCAATTAGATCTTCAGAAGGAGCGTGATTTTCCTTTTCAGTTTTTCATTTTTGACGCGGGAAGGACTACGATATTACTTTTACGTACATTACAGGGATAAAAGACAAGGGTGGGTTGGATAGCGCGTGGAGTTTGTTAACTTCAGACCTCTGTGGGTCCCACAGTAAAAAAAAAAAACGCTGTCGAAGTGAAACTGTGGGCAATGGCGTGAACAACGTGATGTTTCTACTGGAAACCTCAGACGCCAAGTCGTTTCACTTGAGCTTGCTTAACACGACATGTCGTTTTTTTTATTTCATATTCCAGTTTCACACAATTTTGTTGACAACTTTTCGTGGAACACATGCAAATATAAATATAAACACATTATATAATTTTAATGGTCGGTTTTATGAATCTCGGATTTATAATTACTTTGATTAATTAATCCCAAAAAGAAAAATAAATAATTGATGGCTGAATTGAGCAGACCAATATCATCCATGCAAGTTCGGAAATGAGGGAAAGTCAATCGTTCTGCAAAGAGCAAACATTATTTAAGACTCCTCCGCAAGTGCATGATAAGATCCTTAAAAATCGAAAAAAAAAACTCGTCTCCTCTCTACAAACATTATTAGTACAACAACAGCACGATGGCAGGCAACAAAACTCAGAAGCCTCATGCAATTTTCATCCCTTATCCTCTCCAAGGCCATGTCAATCCATCCGTTCAACTTGCCCTCAAGCTTGCATCTCAAGGCTTCACCATCACATTCATCAACACCCACTTCATCCACCAACAAATGACCAAGGCCTCTCCCGAAATGGGCTCAGATATCTTCGCCGGGGTCCGCAAATCGGGCCTCGACGTTCGTTACATGACCTTGTCCGACGGGCTTCCCCTTGGGTTCGACCGCTCACTTAACCATGAGCAGTTCATGTCCTCTTTGTTGCATGTCTTCTCGGCACATGCAGAAGAGGTCATTGATCAAATTGTACGGTCGGAAGAAAGTGTTCACTGTCTGATTGCTGACACTTACTTTGTGTGGCCATCAAAGCTTGCCAAGAAGTTTGGGCTGTATTATATCTCATTTTGGACTGAATCTGCTTTGGTGTTCACATTATATTACCATTTGGACCTTCTCACTATCAATGGTCATTTTCAATGCATGGGTAAAGATAAGAATGCTTAATGAAAATTTGTTTTTTCTTTTTTTCTTTTTCTTTAAAAAAAAAAAAAGAAAAGAAAAAAACGAGTGACATAATTGTTAACACTTCGCTTAATTCTCTTATCAGATTGTCGAGAGGACACTATAGATTACATTCCCGGCGTCAAAGCGATCGATCCGAAGGATACGACGTCGTATCTTCAAGAAACCGATACAACATCAGCGTGCCACCAAATAATTTTCAATTCATTTCAGGACACCAGGAATGCGGATTATGTTCTATGCAACACAGTGCACGAGCTTGAATCCGAAGCCGTAACAGCACTCAAGGCCAAAATTCCGTTCATTACGATGGGGCCCATATCCTTAAACAAGTTCTCCGATAGGGTAGTGGCCACGAGCCTTTGGTCCGAGTCTGATTGTAGCCAGTGGCTTGACAAGCAGCCCAAGGGTTCGGTCTTGTATGTTTCTTTTGGTAGCTATGCCCATGTCTCAAAAAGGGACCTTATTGAGATAGCCAATGGGATTTCTAAAAGCAAAGTGAGTTTCATTTGGATACTTAGGCCCGATATTGTCAGCTCCGATGATCCTAATCCTTTGCCGGAGGATTTTAGAAAAGAAGTTGCTGACCGTTCGATGATCATAACATGGTGTTGTCAAACCTCGGTGCTGGCCCACCCGGCGATCGGAGGGTTCTTGACTCATTGCGGGTGGAATTCGGTACTCGAGGGTCTCTGGTGCGGGGTTCCGCTACTGTGTTGCCCGTTGTACACGGATCAATTTACTAATAGAAAATTAGCGGTTAATGATTGGAATGTGGGACTTAATCTAAGCAATGAGAAGGTAATCACAAAAGAGGAAGTTTCAAAAAATGTACACCTTTTGATGGGTGAAAAATCAGAAGAAAAGTACAGAAATGCAGCTAAGCAAGTGAAAAAGGCTATGGAATATGCACTGCAGCCCAATGGATCATCAGAGAAAAATATGGACCAATTCATCAAAGACCTTAAGGCCAAAGTCCAATCAAGTAAAAGATAATTTGGTCCACTAGTCATTTCTGTATCGTATCACACACATATCATGTACAGTGTTTATAGAATATATATATATATTTTTGTAAATTCCTACTGTTAGATTCTACTAAGTTAGAATTCTAACGTGCAAGTAATAATTTTTCCTTTTGATGTTTTGATTAGGGATTGATTGTAAGATATCTCACATGTGATGTACATTTTTCCCAGAAAATTAGGTCCCCGCCGAATGTACTTTTTTCTGGTTATTACAATGTACATTCAATATCTATGCTTTCCTTATTCTTTTAATTATCAACTACAAACCCCACCATATTTGATCAAGTTCAGATGAGGAAAATAGGTATATGCATTTATTATAACAGCTGCTAGAAACTGAACACTTATCTGGGCAAAAACTGCTTAAAAATTTTGCAAATACTATATTTCATTGCAGGCATATAGTACTGATTGAATTGCATATCAGAACCAATGCCGAAGAAGTTGTACAATTTAAACAGCCAACAGAGATTGGCAGTACTACTTTCATTCATCTGGGGTTGTTCGTATCATGATCGCACTCGAAAAGTTTATGTACAAATGTATTTTTCTTTACACGAAGATATAGCAGAACAAACAAGAGAAGCCGATATCCAATAGCCATGAGAAACAGCACCAGTAAATTCCCCCACTTGGAATTACTATTAGATGAAATGTCATATGCACTTTGGAGAGCCTGATAGCCAGAAATGGTCCTGACCTGCCCAACAGGGAAGGAAGTCCCAAGGTATTCATTCTCCAGGAGTCCCTGTAACATGAAAATAGATGGAGAATTTTAAAGATCAAGGAATGCAGCAACTCGGACAAAGCTTTCAAAGATTTCACCGAAAGGTCAAATAGAAAAGCAAATATGACTTTCTGAAAATTGTTTTTGCCCGAGAGCCAAGAGGTCCATGATTGCATGGAATGGTTATTCTAACAAACAAACAAGAAGCCAGCCAACAAATATAGTTTCATATATGGGGCTCAATAAAACTATACACTAATACACATGCCTGTATAGAGTAAGTGTGGAAGGCAATGTAGGATATTGGATAAGTCCACACCGGTCCAGGCAGAGCATTGCGGATTCTGAAATAGCCAGCAGATAGCATCATTACCACCTGAAATAACATACATGTTGACCGTTAGATTTACAAAGGCCAGGTGATCCATACAGGCAGATAGCACTGAAACATTGATTACATTTCAGAATTCAGATTGTTAACATCTATATCTGGAATCAACACAGATTGACATTATTCCTGTGCTAGCAGTTACAACACTTATCAAAATATTGGCTTTGCAGTATAACTGGAATGGTCTCAAACTGATTACGGCTATGTTTGGGGCAGCTGCGCTGCCTTCAGCAACCTGCCTCTTTTAAATAAGGAATGCTTGTATGATTTTTAGCTGAACATCAGCAAAAGTTGTTGTATAGGAAGTGTAAGGCAACAAATTGTTTTATAGAGATTATAACTCACATGTATTGATATGAGAGTCAAGATGCTCCAGTAAACATCTTTCCAAATAGAAGCTACAACCAGCATCAATCCTTCATTTACTAAGAGGCACATGAAGAAATTCAGTACAAAGTACATCAACAAGCTGAATCCGTCTTGCAGTCCAACAAGGAAATAGAAGACAAGACTCGATGATATGGAGATAAGAAACAGGAACGGGATACTGGAGAGGAGTTGCCCAAGTAAGAATACTAGAGCTCCTGAATGCATGTTAGATTCCTCACTGGCATATATCTGCAAAATAGGATAAAAATTTTAGATCATAGGACAAAATTGAACTGATCATCTCGGAATTCAAAAGGAAATAGCTAAACGTTCTAATTTAATCAAAAAATATAGAAGTGCCATTTAAGCATACCACTTAATGCATATTAGATGATAAAAAAAAAAATCGCTTATTTCCACTGAAGAAGATACTCAAAGCATAACACGATTCACAAAAACAAACTTTAATAGACCAGCTCCAATTTTAAACATGAAAAATAAAGATTGAGCACGTTTTACGCATGGGCAAAATTAGAGCCTTGCAATGTTGGCGCCATTTAGGGAAAAAACATTCAAAATCTCAGCTAATGGCAATTAAAACCACAATCACGAGGCACTAGTCACTCGAGTTACTATATAGAATAGTAAAAGCATATTTATTAGCGGTAATTCATACACAACAAATCCATTCTAACATTTGGGACTAAGCCAAAAACCAACTTTCATATTCCTTACGAATTTGGATGTACAAATAGAGCCACAGAGTTTAGTAAAATGAGATGTATGCCAGTAAGAGCTCAGCACACATGAACCCTATAAACTGTATATTAACAGTTCTTTTATCTCCGTGGAGTCTGCATCAAAGAACGTATAACAACTTACCATAATTTCTTTCATAAGTGCCGGTACTCCAGCGATATTCAAAAGTGAATTAAATGATACAAATACAAATATTGCTGCAACTCTCGTCTGCAAAATATAAGGCATAGATGAGATACTGACTTGTGCATCATTATATAACAGATGCATATAAATGAAGAAATTTGAAGAACATCTTCAACAGGATGAAAAAAGGGCATCTCTGTTAAATTTTATATGGAACTTCACCATCTTGGGAAGGAAATCAAACAACAGAATTCATGAAGAGAACTGCATGAACATAATTCTGGGTCCTAAATGGATACAAGTTGTTGCAACAATCTTGAGTTGGGCTGAACACAGTAACCCCCGAAACCTTCATGCAAGAAAGTGCCTCAGGTGTCTAATTCCTGTTGGCTATTTAGGTTGCATGTGCAATCAGACAGTAAAATGCCAGTGAACAGCAGAAAAATATTTCCTGCTAGGCATAGAAGTGAAAGGTTTTCAGGAAACCTCCAAGGCCATGCATCAGATGACTTTATTTTCAGATAAATGTTTGAGAATCATGTATCACAAAGCTTCACCATATACTACAATATACATGGCAACAAGCTTGCCAATCACTACAAAACCAGTTCCAAGAAGAGGTTTGTGTTAATTACAAAGTTGCATGCATGAATATAGCATCAACTTTAGCCTAGGTTTTCAAATCAATTAGTAATCAAAAACATGCCAAAATTTACTTCAATTTGAAAGTGAACCATGATGGTAAGACCTCCCAACCAGTGAAAATAAAAGATAATTTGCATGCTGAGCACAACCATTGGTGCATTTGGAAATAATATCAAGGAGTGCAATTTATAGTTGGTACAATTCTAATTGACCATGTATGGCCTATTCCTTGCCATGTATTTTAGTTGGAAAAGGATACATGCATTGCACTTACAAAAGAATTAACAAAACTAGTCAGATCAATCAGAAAAAGCAACCACCATGCAAAATTTAAAGACCAAAATTCATGCAAAAAAGCTCTTCCATCTTTCAACAATCATTCTCCAATGATACTAACAAAAATCATCTTAGGAAACTCACCACAACTGAAGACAAGGAATGCCCTAAGCCAGAAAACACAGTACCAACACAGAGCGTAAGAATCATGCAAAGAATAAGCCGAAGCCAGTAGTATTTCCATTCCCTTGACATAATTAACAGTGACCTCCATGTCAGTACCGCAACTCGTGTAGCACTGCTAGCCTTTCCCTTGCTCTTCAGAAATGGACCTTCCTGCAGAAAGAGATAAGTGAAACGAGACTATAGAAGCTTAACATGCAGATGCGGAAGAGAATAGAGAGCATTGGGGGAGGATGAGAGAAATGAAAGAAGAGAAAGACTGAGCTTAGGGCCTCTACATCTAATTCAGTCCCTGTAAAATTACACCAAGGGATATTTATAGAGGCTGGATCAAATACAAAAGGAAACCAAATCAAACAAGTCATATCGCATACAACAAAGTCGCTGAAATAGAATGCCAAATAATATCCCAAAAACAAAGGATTGACACATAGGTTTTATGCTTTACTTCGAACATAACAATCTTCATTTATGCCTGCCTCGAACATAACAATCTTCATCAGAACTACTAGTACGAGAAAAACACTCGTGGAAACAGAATTTGCATGCATCCATGGGACAAGACATTGTCATTCGGTCAATCAGATAATAGTGACAATAATAACAGCAAAACCACCTTCTCTGTGAGCCTCTGTATCATAGTTTCAACGGCAGCAGCATCAGCTGATGATTGATAAGTTGCCTCAAGAGTACGTATAGCAACTGCAGTATCCATATTCACTGATGAAAAATCACCATGGTCATCCTGTCACAAAATTTTGAGACCACATATTGTAAATGCTGAAAAGAGGTAGCAAAGCAAAGGTGATAGCAACATATAGTTTAAATCAGTAACAGACATCTGAAATAATAGCATCAACTGATTAATGACCAAAAACGGAAACATATGAGCATAATTAAACACCTTATTTAAGCATTATAACAGATCACAATTTTAGACATATGTTGCACTGTTATCTGAAATGAGCTATGTTTGCAATACAACTGCAATTTAGTTTGAATTACCTGCCAATTTTTGCACATTGCTATGATCCGGTCAAAATCTGTATTTATTGCACGTAGAAAGTGATCGGAAGGACTTTGCATAATCGGGCAAGGAAATCCAGCATTTGAGAAGTGCTTCATCAACAAAAGGAGTGTAATCAGTAACAACATAAAAGTGGAACTTTTGTAGCTCAGTAAACAAAATAAGAGAAAAGAAATTAATACTTCATATCTATATAATTGGATTTTAGATTTCTATTTTGCCATCCACATTATAGAAACAAAAATGATCACATAATCCAAGCATTCATATTACATTTCATATCCAAAAAGGACATGTAAATTATGAATTCACTAATTTTAGAGGTTCAAAACCATTAAATCAAAGTGTAAAGAATCAGAACCACAGAGTTTGCTACCTGCAAGCAAGCCAATGTTTCCCCAAAAAATAGGGTGTTTCCATTTGAAAGAAGACATATCCGATCAAATAGGCCAAATACTTCAGTGCTGCTCTGATTAATAGTAAAAAGAAGAGTGCATCCCGTGCTTGCAAGTTTCTTCAGAGTAACCATCATCAGAAGGGCAGAGACACTGAATAAAATAAAATTTTAACATTAGCTCATGGCAATGAAGCAAACAATTGTCAACAAAAGGAACAAACAAGTACAAAAAATATGCCCATATTTCCAACAGGAAGTAATGAGTTGATTCAAACATGCATGGATTCAGCAATCAGATCACTAATACGGTTGGGTCAAAATAGTAAGTGGTGAAATGTGGCTTTGGTACCACATATATCTAAGGTAACTGCATAAATCAAACAGAATTGAACACAATTTTCCGTCAAGAAATATTCTGAATTTTGGTAACCATGTGCAATTGCCAAACAAATTTTTCCAAAACATCTATGAACTACATTCTCCGTTCATTCCATACTCTAAATGGTCCAACAGACATGCAGGATGCTGATAAGAAACCTAAGAGAAAACCCAATTAAATCAAAATCAAAACTACAGCAAAGAACAGAAAAACCTGTCAAGATGATAAAGCGGCTCATCTATAAATAAGACATGCGGTCTCATCACAAGCTCTCGTGCAATGCTAACACGCCTTCTCTCACCACGAGGAAGGCCCTTCATGTAACAGTGGCCACCTATCAGTTTGTTTGCATAATCACTTAAGGACATGGCATGGATAGCATCCTCTACCACATTTTTCCTCTGGCAGAAGAAACCAGGAAGTTGAAGCAGTGCTGAGTAGTAGAGGTACTCTCGAACAGTGAGTGATCCAATTAGAGTGGTTTCCCTCTCAACAAATCCCTGCATTTTTGTGGGGAATTATAATATGTCAAGACCCAACAGACTGCAATATCTACAAAACATCACTATTTGGAACCCTAACATTCTATCCAGCCTAAACTAAGCTGGCACCTAAGATGACACAAATAAACTTAAAACGAAAGCACATAAACATTAAAGGAAAAAAATAATCCACAGTGAAGATGAACAAAATTTTTTTGGGAAAAGCATGTAAATATCCTCAAGCAAAAGCAGATACAAAGGTTTCTTATGCAAACAGTAAGAGAAAAATTAGGTAATAGAGATATATAAGGAATAGCACAAGCAGCCATTTGCATTTAAATAAAATAAAAACAAAAAACTCGACAGCAACTACTGTCACATGGAACTCACATATGACCCATAGGGCATCTCTGATTTAGCCCCATTGACAAATACTTCACCGTACATTCTGGCAGAATGAGGTAATCTTCCTGAAGTTAAGAGAAAAATGCATTTTAGCCCATCACATACAAAAAGGAAAACAGATATTTTAAAATAAATAAACAAGGACTTGCATGCTCAGAACTCAATCATGCTAAAATACCTGCAATCGCTCTTAGTAGAGTGGATTTCCCTGATTTGGCAGGGCCCATGATCACAGTCATTGTCCCTGGCAACGCATACCCATTTGAACTCTTCACAACCTTATCAGAATACTTTCTCTTTCCCTTTATGGTAACAGTCAAATCTTTCCACACAACTGAAGCTCCTGCGATCTTCCTTGCAACAGCTGCACTCTCCGGTAATGGCAGGGATGGTAAGGAACCACTGTTAAGCTTCGACAGAGATGGGGAAGCTGGTGTGGTCACAGCATTAATAGAGTCGCCTCCTTCATCCACTCTAACTTCAATATCTGTATCTTCCCACTCTGGTGAATCCTCAAAAGAGATTGGTTGCCTTAGAGAACCCGGTTTCCGCAAGTAGAAAAAGTTACTTGAGGGAACTCTACTTGCAGGACTACTAGCTGATGATGATGAAGACCTATAGTTATCTGATTGAGACTGTATTTCTTCCATTTAATTTATACTTATTTCCAAAACCTCAAGTAGCAGATCTACTATGAGCAGGATACTTTTTGTTACTGAACTTAAATACTACATTATCTAATCAACCCGATAATTGCAGATACATAAGTTTTTGGTTACTAACCACGTAAGTATAGCTTATTATTTGAATACCAAATGGTCAGTTACAACCAGCCTGCAACAATGTTTTGAAGGAAAGAAATTAATATTATATTTAGATAGGAAAAAGTCCATGTAACCAGTGTATACATCAACTTATTCAATATAAAGACTTTCAACTCCATTGCTGAGAATCAGAAGTAAACGACAAGCAAAGCACATGCTAAGTGCACGCGTAGATCACCTATTATTTAAATACTAAAAAGTAAAAGAGAATAACCATTTCAGAAATGAAAAAACCATAAATAAAGAAGGAAGGGAAAATTTTGGAAGTACACTAATAAAAGCTGCTCATTAATAATTTATCACACACTAAATAAGAATCATCCAATACTCTGGGTATTAAAAACAAAAAAATCCAGTAGAAATCACCTCATTTCTAGGATACATTATCATCAAGAAAACAGTAACCAATATAAAACATTATGATTCACAGTTAATTTTATAACTAAATTCCCAAAATGAAACCGTTATGAATACAACACCAATCTGTTACTAAAGATTAACAATTCCTAACAAAGGACAACGGAAACGGGAAACAAAAAGGTTCAAACTCTTTTCATCTTTGCTAGTCTTTTAAGACCAGTTAATCTCATGCTTTAACAAAAAATCATCCATTTACCACCTCGACAAAAATTAAAACACCCATTAAACTACTAGGCTCCAAATGCATACAATGATTAAGAAAAATCAAACCTTTAAACCAAATAAACAATCTTTCACTCTTAACTCAAACAATAATGAATATACCTCTTCGGCTCAGCTAAGCAGAATCGTTTTCCATAAAAGATAAACCTAAAAATAACAAGCTCAACACTTTGAAATCTCTTTGCTTTTCGTTTGTTTTCCTTTCTCAGCAACCAAACAGATAACAAAAGAGCTTACAACTTAACCAAACACACTTCAAGAAAGAAGTTCAGAGTACATATAAAAGACAAACCTGGATCTGGGTTTTGGGTTTTGTATTTGCAGAGGAAGACAGCAAGTGAATGTGAAAAGAGAATGAAGTGAGAGTGAAGAATGAAGTATCAACATTTTATAACGGGTAATAACTTTCAGTTCCCCATTGTTTTATAATTTTCTTTTTAAACAAACATCTTATCCTTGATTATCAAATATATCCTAACTTCTTTCTTAACTAAAACATCGATATTTACCATAATCTTATATTTACATCTTTACTCCCACTAATATTTTCGAGACATATTTACCCGTTATAATATTTACCCATTATTCAATAACATAAAACATTTTATTTTAAGATTTCATAAACTAAGAATCTTTCATATTATTATTGTGATACTAATTGCCATTAAATTATTATTTAAATATTATGACTGCTCTCATTCTATTTAAATAGTTAAATAATTAAAACAACTTTTACTCTCATTTATTATGCTACACCATCTTTTAATGTATTAGTCAAATTTTAGTAGTATAAAAATATTTTTACTATTTTATTTAGTGTAAATAAACTTATTTGATACAAATAACTTTCAAGAACTAATCGGGTTAATAAGTCATAAATAATAAGTCGTTAGTCTCACGAGTTTAATATTTAAAAAAAATAAAAGAAAAATAAAAAATTATTTAAATTTTACCAATCTCTTTACTTTTTAGAGAGAAAATTAATAATATTTATGTAGAAGTTATATCTTCATTTGATAAAAAAATGAAAAATCAAAAACTAAAACAAAAAAACAAAGGACTCTGATGTTACTACTTCTATTTATAATGTAATGGAATGGATGATTTGACGCGCTTTTACCGGATTTTGTTTTTTTGTTTTGTTTTCTTAGCTTTTTGCTTTGCATCTCTTCTAAGCAAGCCCACTTTATCTTTTTTCTCCTCTTTCTTTTTTGTCTTTTCCTTTATAATATGTTTACTTGCTTTAATTCTTAGTTAAGTCTTTATTAGACTGAATTTAATGATGTTTCTTGCCAACTCAGTGTTTCAAGAGGGGCCAAACATAGCTTACAAAGGTTTCGTTCGTCTTCCTCCTCTCAAGCCGACTCCTTGAATGCTTTAATTGATGATTGTACTTTTAATCATTAATTGGATTTTAATTAAAAAAATTATAATAAATTAAAAATAATACAATCAATTAATATATATATATATATATATATATAATTAAATTTAATATAAATATTAATTATAAAATAATTTTTATAATAAATATATGTATATATATATAATAATATTATTATTATTTATTATATTATTAATATAACATTTTATATATATTTTAAATTTTTTATAATTAAAAAATACACTTCGTTATTCGAAATAACAAAATACTCCTTCCATCGAAAGATGCTCTTTGGGGGTCTTATCTTAAAAAATTGTCAAAGTATTTATTATTTTTGAAAGTAAAAAATGTTATAAAATTATTACATTTTGAGCATGTTGGTAATACATGGCTGGAATTACGAGGATTTGGATTTTAGCCTGCCCCCTCTTTTAATCACAGACAGTGATTGCATTATTGACTAGAGAACCATGAAAACGTGTGGGTCATATTGGAAACATTTGAAAATTGCTACGATGGGCTTAATTATCGAAGGCGTAGACGATTTAGTTTCCAATTTTCCATTGGTTGCTAAGCTGAAACTTTGTAGTGTCTGAGAAGTCCATAGATGAATGCTAAATCCTTTCATTTTGTTTACTTTTATTTTTTCACTGAAATGGTGATATGTATATGTCACTTGGTGATAATTACGAATGCAGTTAAATATTATAGCCCAATATATGAGTATGTGCAACGCAAACGAAAAATAATTTGCAATTATAACCGTAATTGATTGGAAATCGCTCACGTTACTTCAATTGTCCTTCAAGTATGCAGATATGCAACATGTCATACATATTGTCTTGAAATTGAATTGCGATATGATTGAGACAGACGCAAAACAATGACGAGGAGGGACAACTCTTGTGCTCTGTTTTAATAATAAATTCGGACAAACCATCCTGCAGAATAATAGTTCAAATCTCCACAAAATATTATAAAGTTAAATTATTTTTTAATTATAATAAATAATTGTTATTTTTTTTATAAAATATAAGTAAAATAAATGTTCTTTAAAATATAAGTGAGTCTTTTTTATATAAAATATAATTAAATATAAATAAATATTTTCTTTTATGAAATATGATAAAATGTGAATAAAAATATTAATTGAGTGAATATTCTTTGAATATTAACAAAAAAAAATAAAAATAATGTGAATGAAATAGATTTTTTTGAAAATATAAATAAAAATATATGTGTAGTAAAGTTAGTAAACGTCCAACATCCATTAGTTCTGATAAAAAGTCAAAAACACAATAATAGCAAATTAGAGCCAATTTCATATGACTACCCGATGTCCTGATTAATTTGATCAACCGGGAGTACGGTGTGCCCAAATATATTTGTCTTTTCTGGATTCCCCCCTTAGATCTAAACAAGATTAAATCCAATGCCCGAGAGGCTATGTTTTAACGTTAAATTTTATTTGGTACCCATATATTTTATTATTTACAATTTTTTTTAAATATTAGAATAATTTTTTTCTTGAATTTGTATTTCATTTTTAAGATGACGAGCTTATTACAGTAAGAATATTCTTATTTAATACTCTTATTTTATCTTAAATTTTAATTCAAGTTCCCTTGATAGTTCCCCAGTTGTAAGAAACCCCTTAAATTGAATTTTCCTTTTAAAGTAAATTGTTAGATTTAAAGTAAGAAAATCTAACAATTGATATTTACAAATATAAGTAAAAATTTAGGCTAGACAACTTGTACGGCGCAACTATTTTAAATATTTATATTTTAATAATATTTTTAATCACATAAATACTTATAATACCATTATACTAATTTAATATCATACACACTAATAAATTTTTAAAATTAAATTTATACTTTATGAGTATATACACTTATCTAAAATTTTAAAAATATCTAAAATTCTTTGTGTGTGTGTGTGTGCGCGCGTGCGTGTGCGTGCATATAGGTATATGCATATGTGTGCATATATTCATATATTTTCTTTTAAAGGTAGAGGAGCGAACAAAGTTCAAATCAATTCTTTAAACCTCTCGTTCTCCTAGGATTTAAATTCAAATGATTAACTAATTAAAACTATTTAAAAATCACTCAATCAAATCTTAGGAAGCTTTAAAGAAAAATCTTATAATTAACCATAATTTTTCAAACAAACTCATAACAATTATTTACAAACTCCAATAATTAAGAATAGGAAAATGAAATTTTAGCTATGATCAATTGAACCAACTCAATTTGTGTAATTAGATTATCAGTATTCATCAATCAAACAAACATTAATTCAAATGTGGTAATAAGTATGGCTTGAAACAAAAATCTGCATAAAATTATATAGTAGTTAAAAAAGTATTAGGATTTAAGGAGAAAGGTTTTTCTTAAAAAAAAAAAACAAAACAAAACTCTTTGCAAACTCTCTATTAACGTTTCCACTAGCTTAAATAACAAAATAAAGTAGAAAGCAAAAAAAAAAAAAATCACTATATATAGATTGTACACCTCCATCTTCAATGCCTCAAATGCAATTAGCTTTGAGTTTTTTTTTTTGCAAAGAGGTTTTTTGGGTTAAAAAAAAGAATATTTAATAAAAAAACCTATTTTCTATTGAGGAAAGAAAAATAGTTGATATGAAATCTAACGTGGTAATAAAAAAAAAGAGAGAGATTGTTTGATTTGGTTAAAAAAATATTTTTTGAAAGGTCATGGACCCAAACATAAATCATCTTAATACTGTAAGAAAATTATAAATTAGAAGGATGTTAGAGCCCTAAATAAAATTTTCCCATAGATATCTCTTTTAGTATTCTAGCTGATCAGTTTGATCACTTTTTAATCGTGCAAGTGATTTGATTGATTGAATGGAATGTATACATTGAATAACTGACCAATTAAATTTAGTTGATGGATTTTTTTTATAACCATATCCTTTTAGTTTGAAATATATATATATATATATATATATATATATATATATACTTACTTTTCAGATCTGATTTATATACTTAACCGAAAATTTGATGAATTATTAGCTTGGATTTTAATTTATCATTTAATTAAATATTTGAATAAAACATATTAAAATTTATTTATAGATTTTTTTAATAAAAAATTATTTTATTAAACATTCAATTTATTGAATAAAATATAGAGTAATATTATATATTTTAAATTTTTTATATTAAATAATATGATATTATTAAATAATTAATATAATTAATTTATTTTAATTTTATTTATTAATATATATATATATATAACATTATTTAAAAAATAAATTAAAATATATAATATCTATCAATTAATTAATAAAATAATATTAAAAAATTATATAATAAGTGATGCGTCCTGGCATGGGGAGATCTGAAAAGCTATCCACCAAAAAAAAAAGATTTTAATTGATCCAAAGCTAGTCTTGCTACATTGGGACCGTACGTTCAATTAAGATTTAAGATGTGTTGCGGCCTTCCAATACAAGATTGAGACGACAGACGTGACCAAAAAAAAAGTTAAGGTTCTTGTACTTTATTTTTTGTGTTCCGGGCTAACACTAGGTCTACAATCTCCTAGGAATCAAATAATCAATTATATGACAAAGGCCAACATCCCATCCTTTGGGCAATTTCAATCCCAACCCAAGCAGCTTCTGCTTCAGTATACAGTACACACACTACCTCTCTCTGGATAGCTGCATAGCTGCTACTGTCACTTTGCCTCCTGAATCTTTAATCATAGCACCCAAACCAGCTATTTTCTGCTCAGCCACAACTGATGCATCCGGATTTACTTTGTTGGTGAGGTCTCCAATTGGTATTAGCAGTAGATGTTTCCCTCAAAGATAATTGCAACCGTGGCAACTGAATCTTTCTTTAAGAATGCACTATTGCATCTACTTAGCAGCTGATACTTGATAATCTTTCTTTATTTTTTTTAAGATGAAAAAATTCCTTATATGCCAAATTACCCATGAAATAGAAACTATGAGCTTCGTATCTTACTTTTTTTTTTTTTTGCTTGCCATTTTTCATAAGATTGGTCAAAAAGTTTGGGTAATTCGATCTTATACATGAGAGTCTAGATAAAAGTTTAACATAAAAAAAAAATGATTAAGTCCAACCTTTTATTTTTTTAAATTAAAATAATAAGTTAAAATCTAAAAAAATAATTAAAAAAAACTTAAATCCTTAATTCATAAATTAAATATGATTTAAAAAGCCTAAAATTATAATACCAAACTTTCTCTTAAGCTTTAATTAATTAAGTGTGTGCTTGAATAAAGAATTTAATATTAAAAAATTAAATATATAAATTTTTATTTTATTTATAATATTTATTTAAATTAATTATATTATTTAATTGTAACAACTTATAAATTATTAACTCATTACAAATTTACAAATATTTAAAAATATATATAAAATTTTAGACTCGCCCGAGCGTGGCCCAAACCTACAATAGGTCAAATCCAGGCCTGATCTCCTCTGAACATCGACTTGAGAAAGCCCGATGTAAGACCATAGCCATTCCTAATGTCTCACACAAAACTAAGCACATCTCTACTCTGTAGTACACTGTACAGAGCTTGACATGCATGCTCTTCACAAGGGGTTAAGATCGAAACTTTACGAGAAGATTTGCAGTTAATAAGAGAGCATGAAAAATGGGCTCCTCTGATCTTCTACAAAGTGTTTTCATACTTTAGAAGTTTAAATACAATAAATTCATAATTTACACCAATCCATTAAATTTTATACCATCCATGCCACACAGCAAACACCAAAACAACCATTCTTTATTAATAGTCCTCTTTTCCAGCACCATCAATGAAAAAAAAACAATTCAACTTACTATACGAGCCCTATTTATTTCTTATTAAACGGATTTCCTTAAATGACAAGAACATGATAACTGAAGCCCCTAATAGAATTGTCCTCAAAGTAACAACGAAAATCGTAAATGAATGCAAGTGAATTTTATATCCACCCGTTTTTAAACAAACTCCGTGAAAATGATATAGAAAAGACAATAATCTTAATACTCGGATTGATAATTTTTTACATTTAATTTATTCTAATATTTCAACATTATTGATATTGTTATGTAGTCTTTACTTATTAAATTAGTTAAAATAAATATAAAAGATTTAACAATTTTTGATTAATTCTGTTATTAGTTTCTTCCATGTGCATTATACGCGCTAATGACATTTGAATATAATATGCGTGTGAAATTTTTTCGAGATTGTGCTTTAAAACATAATTTTTTTTTTTAATTATACTTAGATAAGAAAAAATACAATTTTCAATCAATAATTGTATTGTAAATGTTTAAACTCCTACTCTCCAAAACTTCAAATGTGAGGGCAGTAGTTCTAAAGGCCTAGTGGCTTTGTAACATAAAATTTATTATATTGACCGGACCAAATATTTTCACGACAAAATAAATTAATTATGTTAATGTTTAATGAATTTTAAAATTAGACAACCCAAATGAATTTTAAAAATATATATATTGTATCTAGATGATATTTAAATACGTAGATGTTTTGGCACTCCAATTACTTCTTAGCGAGTGACAAATTTATTTTATAGTCTCGTTCTTCTTTTCATTTTTCGTTGCAGGAATCCCCAACATTTATTTCTAATTTTTATAGAGTTTTTTTTCTTGAATGCTGTTATGACCTTCCTATATTAATATATTTTTTTAATTATTTACTTTATATTTTAATTGTAATTATTTTTTTAATAAGGAAGAACATGCTTAATGTTTGTTATTTTTAGGTTCGTAACTTTGAACTAAAACTTTATTTAAAACTTGATATTATTCAATAAAATAGTGTCTTGAGTAATATTATTTTAACAACTTGTAAGTTATATTTAAAGTTTATTAGTTTATTGAATAACCAAAATTTATTTAGAGATTTGAGTTTTTTCGAATTAACCATATCTATCATCTATTTTTTCTGTTTCATTTATTTATTTTTATTACAAATATTTGTCTTTATATCAAATGCATTCTTTTTTCTTTTTAAGTGACAATTTTAGGAATTTAACTTAAAATAAAATTAGTAGTGCACCTACATATGAAACAAATTAATAATTATGCACAAACAGACCAAGCATGATTTAAAAAACAAAAAAAAAAATCAGTATTATTATTATAAATTTTTCTTTATTGTTATTGATCAAATGTCCATTTATATGGATAAAAAATCGCCCTAGTAGTTCAAATATGTAGTATTTACTTGGATAATAGACAAATGATTCTTTAAGAGTTTTGATTAAAAAAAAATTGTAGTAACTAATTATATAATGGTAAATATGATAGACATAGAATAAAATTTAAGAACTTTTAATTTTATTTTTTTAATGTGAGCAAATTGCATTAATCACAATTTTAATTGGCCAAAATTATACGGTGAGTCAACTCAAATGCAACAATAAGACTCTTATGTGAAAAGACCTAAAACTTATGGTGTATTTATTTATTTATGAATGAGAATTAAGGAATGAATATAAATAATATGTTTTAGTTATTTAAATAAGATGTGGAATGATAATTAAAGTAATGAATTCTACAAAAAATTGAGAATAATTACTATAATTCCATTCCTAGAGGAATGGGAATGATAATCTTATTCCCTAAAATGACAATTTTACTCTATTTAAATTTTAAAGCTATCATTTTATCATTTTTATATTATATTATTATTGTCATTATGATTATGAAAAATTTATTGTTGATAATAATAATAATGATATTATTATTAATTATTATAATTAATACTTGTTATTATTGCTAATAATAATAATAATAATAATAGTAGCAATAATAAAAAGTATTAATTATATGATTAATAGTACAGTTCATTTTTATTTTAATTCTCACAATTAAAATATATAATTTATACTGATTTTTATTTTCTGTTTTTCATTATAATACTAATTTATTTCGATTACTATTGGTAAATGGACTATTAAGACAGTGAACTGCAAAATTAAGACAACACCTCACCTAACGTCATTTACTAAATTTAACTTTATTCATGAACACATTCAGAAAATTTGGATATTTACCTATTTTCTTGTTATGTGAAAAACAAGTCCTTTTGCTTGTCAAACAAGACAGGAAGAGACGAGACGAAAAAGCAGCTATAAAAAAGCCCAACAACCACCTGCGCAATAATTATCAGCTACGCTATTTCCGCACCCATCAAAATATCTTTGCTTTCGATCTCTTCTCTCGAACTCAACTATGACTCACCCAGCTGAATCGTCCGGCGCGTGAGTCAACTCACCAATTAACTCATCGTCTTTTCGTCATCCCCCATCTTCCTCTAAAATTGATTGAATCTGACGGTTCACTGTTTTTCTTTACAGGAATTCTGGGAAGAAGGACTTCTCCACGGCGATTTTGGAGAGGAAAAAATCGCCGAATCGGCTGGTCGTTGACGAGGCTATCAACGATGACAACTCTGTCGTCGGCTTGCACCCTGATACCATGGACAAGCTCCAGATTTTCCGCGGGGACACCATTCTCATCAAAGTACGATCTCTCCTCCCTCCCTCTCGCTCATTTTTCTTCAATTTTTTTTTCTTTTTAATTATTTGATGAGTTTTATTTTCTATTGCCTTAGGATTATTACTATCATAATTATTTTTTTTTTCATTTATTTGGTTATTGCCTCGTGCTAGTCAAGAGACCTAGGGTTCGGTGATTATGATTTCTCTTAAGCAGTTGGTATTAGTTCTTAATTACTTTATTTTATTTAGCATTGATTGATTATTTTTATTCGCTGACTAGTGAGTAGACTTAAGTTGGATAATTGGATATTTTATTGGTAATCTTGCTCACGTGGCTTTGTTACTCTCTTTAAGGGTGAATCGACTTGTATTGATTTTGTTTTGTTTGTTACTTATTATTTTGTGTGTTTCTTTTTCGTGATTTGGTTTATAGGGAAAGAAAAGGAAGGACACTATCTGTATTGCTCTTGCTGATGACACATGTGAACAGCCTAAGATAAGGATGAACAAGGTTATTCGGTCGAATCTTAGGGTTCGACTCGGTGATGTTGTATCTGTGCACCAGTGCCCAGATGTGAAGTATGGAAAGCGTGTTCACATTCTGCCAATTGATGATACCATTGAAGGTGTTACTGGAAATCTGTTTGATGCATACTTGAAACGTGAGTTTCTGATCTGATCTGTATATGAGTTTTCCAATCATTTATTGATGTTTCTACTTAGTTTCTTCTGGTGTTGTATGATACTGACTGCCGTGCGTGTTGTGGATGTTATTTTTGCAGCTTATTTCACAGAAGCTTATCGCCCTGTGAGGAAAGGAGATTTATTCCTTGTTAGAGGAGGAATGAGAAGCGTAGAGTTCAAGGTTATTGAGACTGATCCAGGGGAGTATTGTGTGGTTGCTCCTGACACAGAAATTTTCTGTGAAGGGGAACCTGTAAAGAGGGAGGATGAGGATAGGTTGGATGAAGTTGGTTATGATGATGTTGGTGGAGTCAGGAAACAGATGGCTCAGATTCGTGAGCTAGTGGAGCTGCCTCTGAGGCATCCTCAACTCTTTAAATCAATTGGTGTTAAACCACCCAAAGGAATCTTACTTTATGGTCCCCCAGGTTCAGGAAAGACATTGATAGCCAGAGCTGTGGCTAATGAAACTGGTGCGTTCTTCTTTTGTATCAATGGGCCAGAGATCATGTCCAAATTGGCTGGAGAGAGTGAAAGTAATCTCAGGAAAGCCTTTGAAGAAGCAGAGAAGAATGCCCCATCAATCATCTTTATTGATGAACTTGATTCAATTGCCCCCAAGCGTGAGAAGACACATGGTGAGGTTGAACGAAGAATTGTTTCACAGCTTTTAACTCTTATGGATGGTCTGAAATCCCGCGCCCATGTCATTGTTATTGGGGCTACTAACAGGCCGAATAGTATTGACCCTGCTCTGAGAAGGTTTGGTCGATTTGATAGGGAGATAGATATTGGCGTTCCAGATGAAGTTGGGCGGCTTGAAGTTCTCCGCATCCATACCAAGAACATGAAGCTGTCTGATGATGTAAGTTGCACTTTCTTTCTACTTCCCCGAGAATCAAAATTGATTGGCCTATGAGTTGTTTAGATGGATCTGAGTTCTTTTATCATATTGAATCCAGCTTCTCCAACCTAGTTTAACCTTGAAATTTATTGATAATTGATCAGTTTTATGATGATTCTATTATTGGTTGTGTGTGATTCTGGTTGGTGGTCGTTATTTAGTGTTTGTTAAAGTTGTTAACTCAACTCGGTTCTTTGCTCTGCAGGTTGATCTAGAAAGGATTGCAAAAGATACACATGGTTATGTTGGTGCTGACCTTGCTGCTCTTTGCACTGAAGCTGCACTGCAATGCATCAGAGAGAAGATGGATGTGATTGACTTGGAAGATGAAACCATCGATGCTGAGATTCTTAATTCCATGGCTGTTTCAAATGAGCACTTCCAAACTGCCCTTGGGACAAGCAACCCCTCTGCCCTGCGTGAAACTGTAAGTTTGTTTTGGGGAAATCTATCATGCTTAGAATTGCTTCTCTAAGTAGGAAAATCTTAGTTAAGTGTAGTACTGTCAAACATTTGCAATTGTGATCTAACTCCATTTTGCCCTTCTTTGGACTGGCAGGTTGTGGAAGTTCCCAATGTCAGCTGGGAGGACATTGGAGGCCTTGAGAATGTTAAGCGGGAGCTTCAAGAGGTAATAATCATTGTTGGATTAGGGTTTATGTGGCTACATTTTCTGTTTTCTTTTTCAGAATGTGTTTCCAAGAATGAGGATACATAAAGTTTTATTTTGAAGCAGTTAGCTAATCAAGTCTTTTAGCTGCTTAACATGGGTTGATGTGCTGGTAGTATAGTTTTGCTTACATCTGATTTCTTCCCTGAACTGTTAGCTAACACCTTTTTTTTTTTTTAACCCTACTCCGTAGACTGTTCAATATCCAGTGGAGCATCCAGAGAAGTTTGAGAAATTCGGCATGTCACCTTCGAAAGGTGTCCTTTTCTATGGTCCCCCAGGATGTGGGAAAACTTTACTGGCCAAAGCAATTGCAAATGAATGCCAGGCAAACTTCATCAGTGTCAAAGGCCCTGAGCTGCTCACAATGTGGTTTGGTGAGAGTGAAGCCAATGTTCGAGAAATATTCGACAAGGCTCGACAATCTGCCCCATGTGTTCTTTTCTTTGATGAGCTTGACTCAATTGCAACTCAGGTAATTTCTTTGTTATACAAGGTTCTAAATTTCTAGTTTATGCATATTCATCAACTTTTATATGTTAAGAGTTGAGATCTGTGCAGTAAGAAACATGATTACTACTAAAATATGAAGAAACATGATTACCATTATAAAACCTTTTTTCAGCTTACACTGGAATACTGAAATAAATAACTCTCTATTGTGCTTCTACTTTGCACATGTTCCCTTTCCTATTGATGATTGAATTTGATTTTGAATTAAATGTTTCTTTCTCAATGTTATAGAGAGGAAGCAGTGTGGGGGATGCAGGCGGTGCTGCTGATCGGGTTTTGAATCAACTTTTAACAGAAATGGATGGCATGTCAGCTAAAAAAACTGTTTTCATTATAGGGGCGACAAACAGACCTGACATTATTGACCCTGCCCTTTTGCGGCCTGGTCGACTTGACCAGTTAATTTATATTCCTCTCCCAGACGAGGATTCACGCCACCAGATCTTTAAAGCCTGTTTGAGAAAGTCACCAGTCTCAAAAGATGTTGATCTTAGAGCATTGGCCAAGTATACTCAAGGCTTCAGTGGGGCTGACATTACAGAGATTTGCCAACGAGCTTGCAAGTACGCCATTAGGGAAAATATAGAAAAGGTATGTGCTTGTGGACCTGCTTTCTTGATTTAAATTTATGGTTTGTGGTCAAAATAATAAATATTAGGTTTGATGGCAAGTTCGCCAAATAATTAATGTGATTTGATACTGTTTTAGGATATTGAGAGGGAGAGGAGGAGAAGAGACAATCCTGAGGCAATGGATGAGGATGCTGCTGAGGACGAAGTGGCAGAGATTAAGGCTGCTCATTTCGAGGAGTCCATGAAGTATGCTCGAAGGAGTGTCAGTGATGCTGATATCCGCAAATATCAGGCATTTGCGCAGACGCTGCAGCAGTCCAGGGGTTTTGGATCTGAATTTAGGTTTGCAGAGGCAGGAACTGGAGCTACAACTGGTACTGATCCGTTTTCAACCTCTGCTGGTGGGGCTGATGAAGATGATCTGTATAGTTAGATTTTACTTTCCCTAAATTAAGTGACTGTTCTTCTTTAGCTTTTACCACATCAAACTCAGTTCTGCCATTGGACTGGGGGTAGGTTCCTGGGGACATGTTACTGCTTTTTAAAGTTTTTTAAAGATATTGTTGTTATTTATCATTTACAACTTGCTATGAAAATTCAGTAGTATACGATGATTTTATTGTTGATTGAGCTGTATCCTTTTATGTTACTAACAGGAATTTTAATTCTTTGTTTTGGATTGTGTTGCATAGTCTGTAAAAAACAGCCGCGCATTACTCATGTTTATCATCAGCTTGTGGGGTAATTTAGTTATGAGAGTTACTGGTATAGGAATGGTCTTGCGATGTTGCAAAAATTGCTGAGGGTTTTCAAAGGCATACTTTCCTATAAAAAGAAAAAACTTATAATTTGCTCTTAGCTCGTTGAAGGATAGATGTACAAGCAAGCATGATTGGGTAGCATAATTAGAACCTTAAAATGTAACATGATCTGCCATGGTCATGAAATCTATCACGTGTATCTTGAAAGTTTGTGAATGGTTATATGATACTTGATAAATTTTTTGATATTGGGAAAAGGTTCGTCGATCTTGTTACACATGTAGAGATACCAAATCAAAAGAAAATCTGTCTGTGCAAATCTTTATGATAATTGAGTTATAGAAGTTATGAATGCCCGTCGATTCTGTGGGGAAAATATCTTTTGGGTTAATGAGATTTAGTTACGATCATGTTACTTGAAAAATGAAAAATTACGGGAAAGAACAGTTTAAAGTAACAAAGTTTTACTGCCGCTCAGATGGCACAATAATAAATAAGGCCAGGGCTAATACAAATTTGCTGAGTTCACATGCTTTTCAAGGAAACCCTGCTGCTCATTTATGAGTCTCGTTTTTACGTGAATTGTAATTTGTAAATGACCAGCAGAAGGCCAATGCGCTTGTAGCCTATCGATAATGAAGGCGCTCAATAAGAAATTTGAGTGTCTTAATTCGAGTGTCAGCTATAGTTGATGTTTGTGGAAGTTGTTCGTCCTACTATTTGAGAGAACTGGAGGTAAAAGAGTACTCATCATGGAATTGATGAGTAAAACAGTATTACTTATAGAATTGATCAATAATATTACCAAAGTATACGAGGGTGTATTTGATGTGTAATCAATATTTTTAAAAAAATGATCACCAGAAGTGAAAAAAAAAATGGTTCTATGGATTTGAATACAATATGGTCCGATTTATTTATTATGTAATTGGCTTCCTCCTACACATGGAGTACTTAATTAGTTGCTTTAAATTGTAAGAAATTCAATAAAAAGAAAATACGAAATAATTATTGTGTTTCATTTTAATTTGTCAAATTACATATCCGTTGATGATTATATAGAGATTAATAGATTTTGAAACAACAGTGCACTATATATATATATAAATTCACGGCCGTAAGTGTAACCGATATTTTATTAATTTTGCAACACATAGAAGCATCATTCATAAGTCGTGTACATTGCCAAAAAAAAAAAAAAAAATTATATATTAATTAACTCAATTCCTCATCCATGCATATTAATAGATAAATCTCTTGATGATTAAAAATAAAAAAGAAGAAGAAAGAGAGAGAGAGAGAGAGATTAAAATTCCCATAAACTTGGACAAAAAAGAACATATACATATACGATATATATAATCTTGATTAATTACTAATTTTGTCTTGAGTGCGAACAAAACAAAACATGCATCATGGTTTTGTTTTATTAGAACACCCACCAAGAGTCTGAGAGTTCACAAAACGGCTTGGAGCGGATGCATGCCTAAACCCTTTTGGCATGCAGCTCTTCACTTCTTTGGCATGAAACACCCGGTGGTTGTGCATCCGTAGAGGCTTCATTTTCACGTAATCTTCCGATAACGGCCTCATCGTGCTCGGAACACTCGACGGCGGGATGCTACGTCCGGCCATCGAAACATCAAAACAGGACAGTAATAATATTAATAGAAAGAAATAGATGATCCTCATCATGTTGTAAAATTTTGAGACAGACATTAATTTTTGTTATTGGAATGTAATTTAGTCGCTCTGAGGTATCTCAATTTGAGGGTGCATCAAGGGCTTTATATAATGGCGGGTTAATTAAATAAGCTCGTGAGTAGCTGAATAAAGGCATGCATGCAGATATGAAATAATAATATGCCAACACAGCTCATTTCTTGCTAGCATTATTATATCTTTGGAGGTGTGGTGGTGTGGTGAGTTTGGTGAGGTGGGTGCTCTTTTTCACTGTGACCGAAACTGATGATGCCCGTGATGTTTTGTTAGTTTCATTTATATATGCAGTGATGCTCCAAAATCTTAATTTGCATTGCAGCACATTGTTATGTATTTATCTCTACCTGTGATTTTCACATTGGAATTTGTTCATGTGTATTACTGCAGATGTATTTATTTCTCAAATTTGAAATGTTGGTTTAGGTCTTTGTCATTAATTAAGCTTGTTATAACATTATCTCCCACACTCTCGCCCTCCCCATTTGCCTCTCTTTATAGCTGTTGGGTCCTGACTCTTAATTGAAGAAGCTAGCTACGGCTAGAAAGATGTACACACATTTGCATGCATTCAATCAAATTCAACAAGAAAATTTATAATGAGGGATCAACGTTACTTCTTTAATGCCAATTAAAATGGTAGAGGATCTGGATAAACTAATTCGTATAACCATCTAATAGATGATACCAATTGATTGAATACATCAACGAGAAAGCAACTGGTTAGCAGAATCACGTTGAAAAATTAGCCGAATTTTTACATTCTTTAATGGTCTAATTATATTTGATTAAATTTGTTGCCGCCTTCTGTGCTTTTGCATTTAACTGCCACATTATGCATGAGAGTCATGAGCAATGAAGGCTGCCGCTAGCCTTCGATAAAAGAAATAAGATAAAAAATATTACCGTCGATCACTTGTGTTCTTCTAACATTTATTCCACTAAATTAATATACACCCTCCTCGCAATCTTAAAACAATATTACCATTTAACAAAAATAGTAAGTGCCAAATTCTGAACTTCATTGAAATTTAAGAGAATAAGTTGCAAGAAAAGCCCATAGGCTCAGTGAAATTGGATTGATGGAGAGTGAAAGAGACGTTACAATCAAACGTTTGCAATAAACTATATATAGAGTATATTAAAACGACGAAAAGAAGTTTAAAATTTTCATTGAAAAAAGTTGGTGCTGGTTATTTGAAATTATTATTCACAGTTAAAAAGGTTATCATCAACTAACCAATAATTAAACTTATTATATAGGGTATTTAGAAGTGAATACTGAACCTCAATCAATCAATTTTTTTTACCCCCTCTTTTGCTCCATTGATGAACATAAATGAGAAAAAATTTCATGAAGCTATTAAAGCAGGGAAACTTCGGGCTTGCACACTATGTCAAGGTTATTAAATTTGGAGCGTAACATTTACTGCATTACATTGCTTTTATTTATTGTATTTATTTATTTTTTTAATGTGTTTGCTTGAAGGTGAGCCAATAGCTAGCCGAACACAGATCATTATTATGAATTCTGAGTTGAAATCAATACTTAAATGATTTTTTTTTTTTTGGGGGAGATTACATATAGTTACTTAGTCCTTCTTTCCATATTATGAATTTATGAATAACCTTTGCTTTGACAGTAGACTTGAATAAAATAAACTTGAAATCAATTCCATTATACCAGCACAAAGACATTATAAATAATTGAATAATATTATTTGGAGGTTTGAGGATTTTTATCACACTTATAAACTGATTACCAATCTTTTCCACAACTAATATGGGATAACCCTAACAGTTTTCACACAATATAACCGGTGTGAGATAAATTTTTTTTTTTTTTTATGTATTTTTACACAAATCAGTGCTATATGGCAGATGCCTAACATTATATTACGGATTAATATAATACAAGTGGTAAATATAAAGAAATATTTGATATTATCACACAGTATAAGGACTATTTGATAATTTTTCCTTTTGAAACCGTTAACTTTTTAAGGGCGAATGCGAGTACTTCCCTGGCAATAACGATAAGGGAACCCTTTTTTTTTTGCCCTTTTGATAAGACAACTAGCAACACGGTTTATGTTGTGTACATAGACGGGGGACAAATGGAGCTCGCGCTGCAATCCCTGTCTTCTGCTTCATTCTCTAACAGTGAGTTAATAAAAATATAATCACTCTTTATTTATTTGTTTATTTCTAATGTGAATGTAACAGATGCAGTAAACTGAAGGTAGGTAGTTGATGCAAATGTATAAAGCGAAGAGAAAAAATTGGCATTAATAATGGGAAGTGCAAGTTGGAGTTTTATGGGAGGTTTTAATGTGCTTATTTGTATTTTAAAGAGTCATTTAGAGATGGGTTTTTATTTATTTGGTGAAACTACTCCACACAACTAACTCATTATAGTCTCTATACTGAAAGGTTTGTGTTATAGTGGAGTTGCGGTCTTAATTAAGATAAGGACTGTTGCTAGTTGTCTTGCATTTTCGAAACAAATTAGAGTGGTTGTGGGTGGTGAAGGGATCTGTAGAAACAGGGGGGACACAAGAATTAATGTTGATTAAAAATGAGTGCTTCGTTGAACTACAAGTAATTGGATTGGTCAAGTTAATGTTTTGATCGGTTTTTTTAAATGTGGTTTTTGGTATGCTTTTACGGGGAAGAAAACATTCTTTTCTTGGATATGCTTTGATATTAGTGGAATGTTTTGTTTTGCTGCTAATATGGGGTTTCAAGTTTTCCATTTCGGCAAGGCTTCTTGTTATTATCATTTCACGAAATACATCAATAGAGGGATCCTCCATTTGTAACTTAAACACGTAATTTTTGATGAATCTCTTATCTTGATGCTTGATTGTCTGTGTCTGCGGGTTAAGCCAGCGCATTATGACTTATGTTTCTGGATTTGCCTTGAAATTGGAAGATAGTGATGGTTTTACCTAGTGTTGGAAGGTGCATTTTCCTTAATCCTTAACGAAATATGTTTGTAATGTCTCCCTAGGCCTTAAATTTTGCTGTCTACAGGTTGTGAATGTGATAATTTGAGATCAAGATTGATTATCTACCTTGTGACAGAGACTAAAAATTTTGAGAAATTTGAAGCGTAGATGAACCATAGCATTCACATTGAAGTTTGAACAATTGCTTAATTCAATGGTTGGGATTTAGTGAAAGGAAACACTTGGAATCATAGGAAATGCTTAAAAATACTGAAAATTTGATCTTTTCATTCAAAAAATTCATTTTGCTTTACTATCTGTTATATGTTTCTCTATCCTAGTGGACTGATGGATTGCTTAACTGCTTTCTTTGGGCCAGAGTAGTATCCAGTTTCTTTGTAGATGAATCCGTTTCTAATATGTCCATAAGAATATGCAATTTTTCTTTTTAATAACCGGACTTATGTTTGTGTCTATGGGATGGGCCTTCCTTTATGCTCATGCATTTATTATGATTCTTATATCGTATAACGTAGTAAATTCAAAATACACTGTTTTTGGATTGTGGTTGCTTTAGCTGATCTTTACTTTGATGCTGTGAAGTCACTAGGGACTTGACACTGAGAGTTTGTACTGGGTTGCATGGTAAAAGTTTTTCTTCAGTCGACATAAAATCACAGGGACAAGGAAGAAAGTTGCCTAGAATATATTCTGCTTTACCAGAAACAGCTGCTTCTGTGGCAATTGCTGCCACAGTTGTTGGTGCAGCAGCTACCCTGCTTGTGAGGAGAACAAAAGGTCCCGAGGAAACTGAGGTGCGATATTTATTTACAATGACAAGTAAAAAATTTACATCTTTATAAAGAATCATACATGTTAAGGTATATGAATATATAATGCTTGCTGAATTGCTGTATCAAAACTATCTAAGAAGGTTTCTTTGATTCTTCCTGTACATAGGGAAAAAAGGATAACTATATGTCCTTGTGTTGTTTTGCAGAAATAGGATGCAAATAATACCACTAACTGAAGTAGTTGTCTTACAATTAGTTGGACCATAATTTTGTAGTATATGTAAAATAACTAGAAACTGCAGTTACAAGACTGTTAACTGTAACATAACTACTTTTTGTTATATTAGTTATGAGGATTGAAATTTCCTTTCCTCTACTAACTGTAAATTTATAAATATAAATAGGAAAAACTGGCGAAGAATGTCCAGATGGACTTGAATAGGACCCGTGAGTGACCTCTTGAGCACGTGCAAAACCAAGCTAGAGACAGGGACAGGGTTTTAATGTTGTTAGCTGAGTTAACGAAAATCAATGAATAGCATGTTTTCAGTACTATTATATTTTTATAGAGTTTAATTGTGCCATAGTGATTAGAAGTTTTTAATTTCTCAACATCTCATTTTCTTAAATCCTTTTCTCTCTTCTGTCATCCTTTTCAAATAAGTATTTTATGGGAACACTAAAGTGCTTAGGAAAGAAAATGAAAGAACGAAATGTTACCATTCTGTTCTGTTTCAAGGACAACTCCCCCTCCCAAAAAAAAAAAAAAAATGAAAATCTGTTTCTGTAGCATCTATGTTTATAGCTATTAATTTTCTTTTTCCAAATTTGTCGTTCCCTGAGCTTTCCGTAAGATGGAAATCCTTCGTCAAAATGCAGATTCCTCTTAAAACATGTGAAGACTGTGGCGGCTCGGGTATATGCCCTGAATGCAAGGGCGAGGGATTTGTGCTTAAAAAACTGTCTGAGGAAAGCGCAGAGAGGGCAAGGCTGACAGCAAAGAATATGGCCACTCGATATACTGCAGGGTAAAAATTTCCCTTTGATCTCTCTCACTCAGTTTCTAGTCTAACAATGTTAAAATTTCACCTGATGAACTGAACTATATCAGGCTTCCCAAGAAATGGAGCTACTGTACAAAGTGCTCTTCTTCACGATCCTGTACTACTTGTGGCGGTCGTGGGAAGTTAAGCTTGTAGGTTTTCACATTTTGTGCTTTTAATTGAGATTGGTGATTTTATATGCATTCTTACTGCATTACATACTACACTGTACTTCATTTTATGTGCAATGTATTATGTTTATGTATATTTTCGTTGTAACTGCAGTGCTCTTTTGAATATAGTTAAGTTTCATCAAATTGATGTGTATCTAATAATGTTATCATTGGCCTTTTCCCATTGCAATATTACAAAAATCATAACTTCGAGTTCTTTTGCCGATATCATTGTGCTTAAATTTCCCCTATATTCATTCGTTATGTTTCAATCTTCGCATCATTGGTTTGTAGAGGTTATGAAAGTACTTTTACTAGTTCCTCTTGTTGTATGTTACAACCATTGCAAACTTTTCGTTACATTTGCAGCGTGTTTGATACAATTCTCAAGTTTTGTGTTACACATCACAACTTGTATCTAAGTGCAAGATTGTGACTAGCAAGTAAGAACTTATGAACAGTAACAAAAAAATTGTGACGGTTATATAACATGCAAATGTTAAGATGGCAGTTTGAGGGAGGATTTGACTTCTGAAAGCTGATTTATTAGTAAGAAATTCATGAATTGAAAAATGCTGGATTTGGACAGCGATATTCGTCCAAATAACAACTGTGAAAGAGATTAATTTAGAGTATATGAATTAATTATTTCAAAAGTTCTGCGACAAGATTTTACAGAACCTGTTGCCATATTGTAATGTCCTCCCAATTCTTGCTAAATTCAGCCATTTGCAACCTCAAAATTGCATTTGAAGTCATTTTCAATTTTAGATAACTCTGACAAAGGATCGTGCCTTGATTTCCACATTCAAAAAATTTCATTCTTACACTACCTTATATGTGTTAAAAACTATTTGTCTCATGTCTAAAATTTCTTTATATATATATATATATATAATTTTTTAATAGGAGATCATTAGCTATGTTAAAGTTAGAAATAAGCTAATGGGCCTAAAATTATAAACTCCAATACAATATATTTTGTCCTGTAATGTATTATTTCTCATCAGGCATCTTCTTCTAGAAATCCTAACTATTCTCAGCATGATATTGAAGAATCTCATTGCTATTACTCAAACAAGCATGATACTTGGAATCTGATGGTTGATAACATGTTCTCTATAGATCCCATTAAATTTGATTTAGAAGAGGAATCTTATATAAATCTGCTTCTTATCAAAGCAAGATAGAATTAACGGAGGCTGTTCAAACAGGTACAGGGCAACGAGAGTTCAAATCCCTTTCTTTTCATTTCAGTTGATGGCTTAGTATCTTTTAAATTTCACTTTAGCGAACACTTTGACTTTTTTTAATAGTAACATAGGGAATCGAAAAAATCCTAAGAACATCCCTTTTGTAATGTTTTGAACCAATTGATTTGTCTACTGATTTTAAAAATAAATTCTTTTTTTTGAGTTGTTCCCTATAGGAAAGTTAAAACTTTTTAGTTACAGCAAAAAAAAAAAAAAAAAAGACATTGAGATTATATATGAATAGAAACATAAATGTTTCAATTCTCTATCTAAACACGATATATAAATTTAGAATAGATTAATTAGATGAACCTACCATACATGGTCTCACAACTTTGCGAATACTTGTGTTTTTGATAAACAGTCGCCCGAGCCTGGTCACTACGACCCCCTTTGTAAGGAGGCACCTCTGCTCTCGAAATTACGGGGCTATTTTGCTGAGTTCCTTAGAGAGAGTTGCCTCGCGCACCCGAATTTACATATAATAATGTCCACCTCTTGCCAAAAACAAGCCATTTATGGATATTATCGGAATTTTATGCAAATCAAGTGTAGTTTCTTTTTCACTCCATAAAGATCAAGATCAAATGAATATTCATTCGCTTTCTCTTTCTGTCGACCGAAGAGGGATTTCTATCCTCTCGCTCTCAGCGTTATCCATTAAGCAGGGGAAATATTATAAAAAAGCAGAAAGATTATCTTTTTACTCTTGCAAGAACGGACTAACAAGGTAAACTATCCCACCAATCTTTATAATTAAATACTGTTACTGTATAAAGTCTATCTCATTATGAAAGATCTATTATTAGAAAATTCATGGGTGGAGTCAAAGAGTGAGTGATAACTGTACAAGTTATTAATAGAATTGATTAAATTATATATATATATATATATATAAATGTTTCAGTTCAAGATATTGAGTTTATTAACGTCTGGAAAATAGAAAGGTTATTAATTTTAATAAATTTTAAAATCTTAAATCAAATCGAGACTAATATATTGTCTAAGCTTAACTTTTTCGCTTCATTTGACTTTGAGAGAATATAAAATCTTGTCTTGATGCTGGCAGTTACGATTTTATAATACTTTAATTTATTAATTTTTTAAAAAACTAAAATCTTATCACTTTAATTTATATGACCATCCGTTGTACGGTATAGGTTGCCCACGTTATCGGGGCAAAGAGTCAAATTGACTCATGATTTTTAAATTGAAGGACAAGTCACTTGCATCTGTACGGCCGAAAATTAAGGGTACTTTTCATGTGAGTTTGTATAGCTTATCAGAGCTGAGTCAACTTCTCCTTAGACACCGGGAAGTTGCCCAGAATCTTCTTAAATTTCAACTCCCTGGATTTTTAAAACCCCATTTCTAGACAATTCCAGGCTGTGTAGCAACCTCGTGTGTATATTTATTGTTCATATATTTTAAGGAACATATTTTAGTAGGATATTGGTTATTACAATTACCACAATTTTGCAACCTTTTTTTTTTTTTTGACATTAACTTTGAACTTGAAATCTGAAATAATTCAAACATTCAAATTCAACTGAAAACTTACAGACATAAAAAGGTTTCAAGCCTGGATTGTGACTGATTGTATAACTATTACATTGCTATTGGATGATTATAAATACACTCATGACACAAGTTGTTTAAAGATGAGCACAACCCAGATCCAAAATACAAGATTACAATCAAACTGTCAATAACTAATTAATATCCACAAGAGAGACTAAAAAGTAAAGAGAAACATAATTAATTTTGTTTGACAGAAAGATAGGGTATATATTATTCCGTAATTACCAACAGAAGTTACAAACATATATCATTACCAAGATTACATAAGATATATATCACTCTGCGATAATTCATCTATATTACATATAAAATTATGAAATATAGATTACTGAAAAGAGTAAAAAGATCAAGAAGAGTCGACATTAACACTACTATTACACAAAATTAAGAGAACTTCCTATACATCTAGCTTGGTTAACTTATTCTAGCTACATAGGGTTCAATATGCATGCATACACTCTGTTGATCACCATGAGATTGATTAAACAGCATGGACTGGTGTAGAGATTGGTGGAGTTGGTGCTGAAGTAATGTTATTTTTTACGCGTTTACCACGTTCAGACTTGCTGTTCTCCGCAAACTTGAGGCTGCTTTCATGCAAGCCTCTAAGCTTCTCCTCTTCAGTCCATTCAGATGAATAATAGTACTCTTCGTTTGATCTCTGAGGGTCTTTTGATGGAGGAAGTAACATGCTTCCCCACTGAGGAAAATGAATGAGGACCACAGGGAGAGTGCAAGCCACAGTTAAAGCACCCATCAGAGAGATTCCTGTTGCGGTGCTGAATTTTGAGCTTGAGAAAAAAGCTAGCTGTGTTAATCCTGAACCAAAGTTCCCTCCGGCTCCTGTTAGGCCTGAGAGTATACCCAATGATCTACGTGATACAAATGGGACTATCCCATATGTTGCACCACAGGCGGCTTGTGTCCCCATCGAGAAGAGAACCATTGCCACGACGGCGATGGGAAGTGACTCTGCACGGCCGAGCCAGATGCAGAACACTCCTCCTAGTGTTTGAAATATCCAGAGTGTCCATAGCCTGCCCCGCATCCCGAACAATCTGGCCGCCAAATCGGAAGCGTAGCCACCGAAGGGACGGGCAAAGAAGTTGGCCATGCCAAAGGTTGCTGCTATAGTTCCAGCAGTGTGTAGCTTGAGATTGAACCTGTTGCATGTAGAACAATTTCCTGTTAGGTCAAGTGCTGGAGCAGGTAATTAAAGAATTTGGATCCAGTATCCGAGCTGTAAAAAGCTGAGCACAAGCACATTTCAGCATTGAATTTGAATCCAAGAGTTAAAAATGAGAAAAATGTAATTATTTAACCGACCTGTCATACATATACTCAGATATGATGTTGTTGGTGGTCAATTCAATTCCCATGGAGAAGCCATAAAGAACAAAGAAGACCCAAGTTCTGTAATTTTTGATCCCATACCAAAAAACCTGAAAGTGATAAAGAACAAATTAATTAGTATAAATCATTTAATAACAAGTTAAATAGTAAGCTTAATTTAATTAATTACCTTGGAGAATTTATCTTTGTTAACATTACCCTTCTTCTGCAGGGCACCAAGGTTACCATCAGGCAAGTCTTGGCCTAATGTTAAGACCAAGATGCCCATAATGACTTGAAGCCAGCCAGGGATGAAAAACGCAATTCTCCAGGCAGTAAACGGTGTCGCACCAGCTAGTTTGATTACGTGAAAAACTAGCGGCATCAAAAGTTGAGTGACACCACCACCCATATCACCCCAGCCACCAGCACATCCATTAACAAGCCCAAGAATCTTTCCATTGAACATTATAGTCGTCCAATATTGGCACGACACAAACGTTGCAAGACAAAATCCGATCATGAATCTGGCGGTCATGTATCCCTGAGCATCGGATACAAACGACATGCAAAATACAGTGGGTGCTGATAACATTAAAAGAAATGCAGTGCCATATCTTGGGCCAATTAGGTCACAAACTGCACCCATCATAAGCCTGGAGAATATGCTACCGGAAACGGAAGCAACGCCGGCGTTACCGACGTCAGTTTTGGTTAAGTTGAGGTTGTCCCTGATGATGGGAACTAAGGGAGCGGCGGCGAAGGTGGAGATAAAGCAAGTGAAAAATGAGACCCAAGCTAAGTGAAAGGTTCTCATGTGAGGCTTGGCAAAGGAAAAAACTTTGAAAGCTTTGGCTCTGTGTTCAGAATCAACTGGCAAATCAAATTTGGCAGTTGTATCAGTTGGGACACTAGGTGATACAACTTCAAGGGCAAAAGTTTGTTCTCTTCCTGTGACTCCATGCATGGAGCTTCCTAGAGACCCTTCATTTTGTGCCATTTTTTTTCTATTTTATGAATAGATAAGAAGAGCGACTAGATATTAAAGAGAAAGTGTGATAAGAGCACTTAAGCTTGCAGTTAATGCTTGTGTTGTGTAAGTTTACAGGAGGATGTGGGTATTTATAGAGAGCTAGTGAGGAATCCTGAAAAATGAGCGGGATGGTGGATGAATTAAAAATGTGTTATGAACTTATAAAGTATTGAATAAATTTATTGTGATCGATTCTATCCATAAAGTGATTTAGCACTAACTACAGTGTTATGTATCCATAAAGTGATTTAGCACTAACTACAGTGCTATGGGTTAAGACTAGGGCCTTGGAATATTATGGTAATAGTCAGTACTTGCGCGCGCACAAGTTTCTCTAGAAGCAATCGTTTGATGGATCGATTAATATAATAAGCATTAATTAAGGGTCCCCTTAATTAAATATATCCTTGCACTCAATATTAGATTAAATTTAAAAAGACAGGATGATATTTTCGTCCCCTATAGAAATTTCTTTTACCATTTGGGTCCTCAATAAATTTCTAATACTTCCATTTCAGCATCCTTCGCGTTAAAATAACATTGATGGAAATAATGAAGGAAATAAAATTAGGTTTTTAATTTTTTAAATTAAAACTTTTTAGGACTGAACTCATATAACATATAAGAATTAAGTAATCTAAAAATTCATACATTGATGTTTTGAGAAGATGAACAATTGAGAGTTGTAAATCTGTCTCCAAACGGTCTTCCAGGCTATGACTCAAGTTTGATCAACACTGGACATGTGGGCGTCTGTTTCACCATTCGCTAATTGCAACTGGCTCATGTTAGATGTCTTTTCTATTTTTCTTAAAATCCTTAGAATTTTCTTCTCACTCTTTTCTCAAAAGAATAATATCTCTTTTGGCTCCTCTTAGATGTCTTATCTATTTTTCTTAAAATCCATGATATTCTATTCTCACTCTTTTCTCAAGAGAATAATGTCTCTTTTATAATATCTTATGAAAAGTCATTGTATGTTAGGATTAGAATTCCTATTTAAAATAGAATTTCTCTTTTAATTTAAATATTTAAATATTTAAATTAAATACTATCTCTCCACTTATGTAAAAGTAGAAAGAATGTGTAACTAACTAGGAAACCACCTTGTAAAATATCACAAGCCTCCTTTTACACTTGAATATAACATACTATGCCTTATGATTTTCTTACTTTTGTTGTCAATTAAATGAGCTAACCCGAGGATCATTTGGGAACATATAATAGTGACTACAATAATTAAATTTGTAATCAAACAAATATAATTATTTAATTCCAACTCTACTCTACTATAAGATTAGAACTGACCTCCATAATTGTATGCTCGAATATAATTCGCCCAAGCCACATCGATTTCTTTACTGCACAATCCTTTGTACCACATCGTTAATTTAAATTGATATCTCAACTATCCAATCAATTTAATTACATCTTGTTCCTTGATACTTACTACTTTTCTCTAATGATAATTTTCAACATACTTATTTATGTTGAGACACTCTGGCCAGAGAATTCTATGATCAAGTACTGAAAACCCATTAAGAGATGTATTGTACAAATTCTATATTGTTAATCTATAATTTCAATACTTGTAATTGCTCTCACCAAGATATCGGGTAATCTTGACTACATGTGTATGTCATGCCCATTGGTAACTCAAATGAAATAACAACTACAATCATGAAATCATAATTAACTCAAGATTAAGATTACAATAAATCAATGCCTATGAGATTTAATAAGTCTGACAGTTATTACTAGGTTAATTAAATCTCATATGTGATCCAGTTCAATGTAGACATACTACATCAATAAATTCATATATGATTAAGACAAATCACTTAATGAATTTATTACAGTCTATACCTAAATAAAGTGCCCAACTTTATTTATCAACTGCGAACTTATTATATTTAATCATAAGATAGCTTGTATTTATGTTTTCTGCGAATTCATATATGATTAAGACAAATCACTTAATAAATTTATTACAGTCTATACCTAAATAAAGTGTCCAACTTTATTTATCAACTGCGAACTTATTATATTTAATAATAAGATAGCTTGTATTTATGTTTTCTGCGAATTCACATAGTGATCGTATAAATACATATAATATGATTAAATGGACATTACTCAAAATATTAATACAATTCAAGATATCTGAATAAATACTTGAAATATTTTATTAATAAGAAAATCAATATACTTTAAAGACCACGTAATCCAATAAATAGAACAATTTAAAGAGTAAATATGACCTGTTAAATTATTTTAAATGGTAGCCCACATGTAATGTCAGCGTTTGTGTCTTTAAAGAAAAAACATAAAAGGCCCTAACACTAACATTTAGGTGTCGTTGTAATGACAGAAATGAATGGGATATCAAAATTTGTATGGTAATAAACATTTTATAAAGGATGAAAATGTGAAAATGTGATTGTCTGACTTAAAAAGAAAAATGATAGCTTGAAAAAGATTAATAAAATGTTTTCTTAAGACACACATCAATGCAAGATTATGATTAGGAAAACAAAAGTAATATTATTCACAACTTAATTATCTAATATATTAGTTTCATTACTTCTATCCTCTTCAATATTTTATGGATGATCAAGATTTTTTAAATATATATTTCTTTGGTGCTTATTATACGAAAACATATATCTATATAAAAAAAAATTGAGTTCATATCGAAATAAATATTGAATGCACCTACGAAATCTAAGATATATAATTTACATTCCAATTGACATGACATATTATACGTCACTGTTGTTTTAAAATTTTGAGTACAATTGTCTAGTGTAATAATTAATTATTTAATTACATAAAAATATCTTTAGTAATTAATTAACTTAATTATGGTCGTTTTTAATAATGTAAAATTAAATTAAAACTTGGGTGCTGAGAATAACTTTTATGGTGTAATAAACAATCACACCCATTAGTTAATAATTACAGAGGTATTTGAGATACAAATTTTAGACACCAACTTTGTAAGGCTAGGCATTTTGTGAAATGAAATTCAGATGGTTATGAGTCAACGAAAAGCGGCTGCTCTTTCGAAAGTATGAGTTTGTAGTGTTGTTTTAATTTGCAAAATAATGAGCTGTAAGCGTCAGCGCAGTTTAGAGCGGCGCGGTGGCTGTATGTTGGCGTGTGTTCGGTGGAAGTTGTGCGCGTGTCGTTGCAGCCTATCACTGCCGAGTAGACCTCTTTGTGACACGTTAGTGTCTGTCATTAAAGATTCAGATTGAAGGTTTCATGTCACTGCCATCAGAAAAAGTATATTTCGTTAAAGTTCTGATGTCAAAGAAGTAGCGAGAGGAACCTGTAGAGAGACAAATGGCAAAAGACAATAAGGAAGAAGCAGTCATCAATCAGTACATATCCCATGAAAAACCATGCCTTTATCTTGTTAAATTGGTTTCACAGTTAAATCATGATATCGGATCGTTAAAATAATGGCTCTATTTATGAACGCTAGCTACTTCCTATATCGATATTCAGTAGAACAACTTTGTTGTGATACTTCATATATAAAATAACTTAATTTCATATGCTCATAAAAAAATATGGGTTTAATTTGAACTAATTATATATATTAGAATAAACTTCACATTTTAATAAGTTATATATTCTTTCATAAGAAATTTGCATCCTTATAGTAATATTACAAAATAGATAAACATTACATTGAATATTTAAGATGTAATAAAATATTTTATAAACTTATTGGAGATGGTGATTTGTTCTTTAGAGTTGTAGCCGAATTACCGTACAGTAATTATAAAATTAACATTAAGAGAAAAACATTAAAGAGGATGCAAACTTTGAAACTTGACTTTGCACATATATTTCCAACTCTACATAAAAATATATGTATGAATTTTTTGAAACTACGTCCATCTCTCTTATCAATATCTATATATTGAATTTGACATGTTTTATTAATTAATTATTAATATATTACATACTTTATCTTTTATTCACTTGCACTAAAAGTAACTAAGTCAAAATAATAATTTTTTTTCAACTACACCTTAATTAAGTTATAATCACCTCATAAAAATAAAATTAGTTTGTTCTCAAAATTATGACTAATCAAAAGGTTTTGTTGTATATGAAATTTGGCTTCTTGTCGGTGTCAATTTCATCGACTATGTAAATACTTGTTAAAACTTTACTTAAAATGCTAATTTTGGCGACTATATTTTTATATTAAGGCAACGATGGAGATTTAAAGAAGAACTGGAGTCTAAATTTCTTTTATGCAATTATTTTTTTGAATTCATTCCTCTCTCTCTTATAGTTAACCTGTATTACAACTCTTGTAAACAAAAACTGACCAATCGGACGCCAGTAAAAGAGCAACCGAGGGAAAAAAATATTGAAAGTCAATGCGTATAGACTGATTTGCTCAAGCATTGCAAAATATGCGAATATACTTTATCTCTAATAAGGCTCTATCAAACCCACCCCATGATAGAGTCTTTTCCTTGATCAAATGCATGCTTATCGATCTATTATCTCTTTCATTAATCCAGCTCTTTTTGACCAGATAAGTTCTCAATACATAACTATATATCTTGCTTGACAGGAAAACGGAAACTACTTTTACATCAATATCCATTGGGTTCCGTTGGAGAATCTTGATTGAAATGGTCACAAGGCGAATGACAATGTATGAAAAAGACGTTTACAATTTTCTACACACTAAGAAAAACGAAAATAGGATATTAAATAGATTGACGTAACTACCTTTTCTATTATTTGTTAATTTGATTTTTGAACTGGCAAAATTTGCAACAAAGTGATGATTTTACTCTTTAAGTCTTTAACAGAGCCTAACAAACAAAATGGATGAAAAAGTAATTTTGGATAATTTACTCACTAAGTTACGTAGTTACATAATAAAATATTTGCCTTCACTTTCACCACAAGTTGGGTGGTTGGCCGATGATAGCCCCCCAAAAAAAAATTGGAATAACAAGAAAATATTAGTGAATATGAAATAAATGCGTCTCAAGCAATGCAATGTATTTGAAGATATTTGACAATAAGAATCTATCAAATATTGTACTATCATAAAATTTTGTCAAAATTGATTTTTTTTCCTTTGATCAAATATATTTATTTATTTACGACATGTTAATATATTTATGACATGTTTGGTTTGAAAAAAATGAAAGAAATGAGAAGAAGAAAAAGAAATAAGAGAAGAAAAAATAAATTTTATGTCAAATTAAATAATAAAATTAAAATTAATACTCTCTTTTTTCATTTTCCGTTCTTCCTTTCTCCTTTTCATTCTTATCCTTTCTTATTTTTTCAATCATACGTAGACTTGGATTTATTACAAACGTGTCAACAAAATCCATGTGTTATATAATTCGTACAATCAACTGTGAAAGACGAAGAAGATCAGAGTACATGAAACAGAAAGGAAATGCAATCATTCTATGAATTCGTGGGGAAGTCAAATGAAGAGCTTTAGTTAAACAAGAGGAAATTAGAAAAAAAAAATGCCTCCATGTGGAAGTTACGTGGAAAATTATTGAAAAATAATTAAAGAGAAGTGCTCATGTGGGAGAGTCATTAAAAATAATTATAACGAAAGATGAGAAAAATAAAGTCAAACGAGAAAATTCAGATATAAAATAATCATGCAGAATAAATTTAAATATGTGTCCTTATTAGGAGACGGGGAAATGACTTCATGTGCGAGTCACATAATATAAAATTCAGTACGATTTCGTGTGGGAGTCATATAAAAATGGAGAATAAAAACATATTTCCAAAAGTCAAATAACCCACAATTATTTTTCTCCCGTCGCATTGCCATGAAAGAAGGCAATTCCATTTATTCAAAACAGTAGAACTGCATGCATTAGGTAAGTTTATTTTCCAATTGTCGGCCAACTGTCATATCGTATCAAATTGCAGCATACAATATTATTTTCATTAAAAAAAAAAATAGAGAAGTATATATCGGCCATTGACAATTTGAAAAAGCTTGGATTATTCTGAGAGAGATTCCGAATTGGTTTAACAATATAATGGCGATTAATTATAATGCATAGAATGAGAGAAAAACTAAACGATGATCATCGTCAACTTGGGGCCAGAAGCTGATCATGTCTTGCAAAAGATCACATTTTAGTCCTTGTTGTACGGCCTCTGATAACCTCAGCTTTTGAATCAGCAGCTGCAATTGCTTCCACTATGATTTTACTTTTAATGATCTCACCAACTGATCAACCTCGTTCGTCCATTTTGACGCTGCCAATTAAAATATATACATAAAATATTATTCTAAAGTTTTTTCGTTTCATTCCAGCACCGCCCGAAGAATACTACTACGATCCTAAATCTGCATATGAAATGGCATCCACGACGCTTGATATGTTTGAAATTAAAATTAAATAATTATAATTTTTTAAAATTATAATATTAAATATTTGATAAACATTAATTTAAAAATTAAGTTGATTTAATTTTATATTTGTATGATAAAAAATTTACTAAATTTTTATTAATTTTTAAAATTATTATTTAAAATTATATTTACCGTATATTATTAATTTTTATTTCATAATTACAATTTTTTTTTTCAAAATAATTATAACTTAAAAAATATAATACCTCAATACCAAGCAAACAGAATATTATGTTTTCATCTTTACAATTCCTTCCTCCAATGCATAATTGGTTCAAAATCCCAATAGATGAAAGTTTGTGTGATGATCGACGATCAATATGAAACTATAATAATGACCACGTTTAATTAACATGTTCGAAAAATATACTATTTGATGAGGGCTGATAAAACATTAATTTGTGTAGCATTTTTTTAAAAAAATTTGAATGCATAAATATGTCTAATATGTTTTTATCTTTTCCACATCCGAATGGAATTTTTTTTTAAAAAAAATTATTATTATTTCACACTCCGTACTCCCTCCCTACCTCATGCACACAGAAATTAAAGACTGAAATCAAATTTCATACTGTATTCAATTTTTAAAAAGCAATTGATGAGATTAATAGAAAAGTAGTTTATTTACCTCAATATTAACATTAATTAAGAATAAGTTCCCGTTTGAGATTGATGTTGAAACTCAACAAACTGTTTATTTCATAATTTTTTGATAAAATTAAAAAGTATTTGGTAAATTTTGTAAAAGCTGTTTATTTCATAATTATTTTCATTTTAATAATAGCTTTTAAAAGTTGGTAGAGAACTACTTTTTATAAGCAACTTATTAGATAAGTAACCATATTTTTTTAAAATTTCTATTATAATTTTAATATTTAATAAAAAGATAATTATATCTTACTTTTTCATAAACCCTAATATATAAATCATTAGATATCATATTATCGGCACAATCAAATTACCGTCACAATTATTGTATGTTCTCTCAAATATTAATTTAATATGAATGTAATAGATATAATTTTTTATTTTATTAATGCCTAACCACGAGACTAGTGGAGAATTTACCCTCTAATTAACATGTCATTGTTTTGAGTCAAGGTAGAATAGGTTGTAAAACGGAGAAGGTAAAAATATCATTTTAATTTTTTTTACCCATATTTCACATGCTTACGTCTTTATTATATCTTCCTTATAAAAAATAAAAGGGACAGACTAAATTGGCCCATGGCCTCTTCAAAGATAACGACGCGGGTTTATATTTAAGTTTGTAAAGAGCGTCACCTTTGTTAAGTACAACCGTACCAATTTATCTAGACCCTCACAGTCGCAGTCATATATATTTTATTTTACACGCAAGCAGTACGGGCCAATGACGTCAAAGTTACACATATTGTTTTCGGTTTATTATTTTAAGTAAAATTTGAATGAATTGACTTAATCGAATATTGAAATTAAAAACGAAACCACGATGCCTTTTGAAATAAGGAGGCGAGGGGTATGCAGCTTCTAAAAGATCATAATTCCGTGACCACCCAAAAATTTTTATTGGAGCTGGCCATCTAGCATATATCTCAAGTCACCTATTAATTAAGCGGAAATTTAATTAAATTTCTTGTTTTATTACATGCTTTCAAGCAACTTTTGCTAAATAATCTAGAGTTGTTCGAATTTTTCATTTTTCATTTTTTGATGATAAGGGATTAGGGTTAGTAAATTAGATAGGCAACAACCTTTTGTCATAGTTACAAGATTTTTACTTAACTGAAAAAGACAAATAATTAAGAAAATATTAAATGGTGACGAAGTGAGCTTTGAACGCTGTAATTGGAATTAATTAACCTTTGATCTTTGCAATACGGATCAATGAAATGCTGAATCAAAGTCGGACTTAGCAAGAATCCAGAAATGCAACTTGGCCATGTGTCATGTGAAACGATAAGAATTAATAACATTGTATGCATGCAAAATAACATTTCTAATAATTAATATAAATGTGAGACTACGAGGAAAATATTTTCCAATTTTAAATTCTACGTACAACCACTATCAGTTAAAAATTTGTGATTAGATGTTAGAGATAAGATTGACTGAGCATATGGGGTGAATCAGCTTTTAATTAATTAATTTGAAATCAGATTCTGATTTTTAGAACGATCTTGATTTTGATTCCACTATAAGGACATCTCAATCTTCGAGAACAAGAAAATGATGTGGTCATTATAGGGCGGCTATAGCCGAAACTTAATAGTAAAAAAGGCGCCATTGTTATCTGTTAAAGAAAATTAACTTGATAAAATCAATAATGACCAAACGAGCCTTTTTGTTTTAATTAAAAATCTAAATCTCTTTAATTTCTATTAGATGCCGTTTTTTGAAAAGTATTTATATATATATATATTTTTCTTTTGAGAAACTCGATTTGCTTTTGGTATCGAGTGTTATAACAGAGTAATACTCATCGATTGGAGTAAAATTATCGCGGCTTTATCATCAATAATTATTGTGTGTCAAGTGAATATTGATTTTTTTGTAGGATTTTTTTTATATTTAATAACTTTAAAATTTAATTAATTTTTAACTATATCTTAAAAATCAACAATCAATAAAATAGTAAGAAATTTAATAAAAAAAAAATTATCTTTTTTACCTTCTTTAGAATTATTATTTTAATATTTTTTTAACTTCAAAAGTGAGTTAATAAATGTAATAATTTTCTTTATAAAGAAGAGAGCAAGAAATTTATAATGTTAAATAATTAAGTTTTTTTTTTAAAAAAAAATTGATAAAGAATTTAATCTTTTTCTTAAAAAAGGTAATAATGAATTAGCGGTTAAAGAATACAGTTAATTATATCTCTTTAACATTAAGGTTATCAAATATATAATTTATATAAAAATTCATAATTGTACGACAATAAATATAGAATTTATATAAAAGTTCTTAATTGTAAAATAACTATTAATTAAAGATAGGTCTAAAACATACGCTTTACTATTATAAGTAATTTAAAAAATCTATTAATTTGAGTTTATAGTAATAATAATAATAATCTTCCTTATATATGAGATGTAAGTGATTAAAATGGAGTCTTCTTAATATATAAGACTTTCAGCGATTGTCTAACTCGTTTATACTTAAAGATGATACAATTATAATTATTAGTTGTTATACTATAATTTTGCAAAGTTAATTTTATAATTTCGTTGTTTTCGAATAGATAGTGTAGTGACTTAAGAGTTATGAAACCAAACATTTAGGCCACTGCTCAAGACCTTTAATCTAGATTAACCAAATGCTTCAAAGATGATCTTAGATCAGTTAACAAGAATCAGAACTTAGATCTAATGATGAAAAAACAAAAGCAATTGAATCAAAGTAATCAGAAGCAAAGAAATAACGAATACACATAAGTTGAATTTCTAATAAACAAACCATAGTCCATAGAGATGGTAAGCAAGACTTTTGTAAAGTCTTCATGTTGTAATCCGTACTAAACCATCTAAAAAATAAACAAATGATATGAAAGCATATTATATTCATGTAATTATAAACTGTTAACTACATATGACCATGTACACTGAACCGAGTTCTTTAAATTTATAAATTAAACATCTTAAGTTAATGGTCCTGAAAGTGAAACTCGATATATGCTTATTAATTAAGGCGACTGCCATTTTCATCATTCGCAGCAATTACTCTTGATAGATTAAAAAGTGAAAGAAGGCCACGCAAAACTTGAGTGTGAGATCCAGTTTCATTTGCGGGATGTTATGGTCTACACTATTGTCTGCGAGTCTAAACTGAAACCGTAGGATTTTATTTCTTTTACGAGTTTGGTTGGAATTATTTTTTAGAGGCTTAAAAATTATTTTAAAAAATTAAAAATTAATTTTAGTATTCAGTAAATCATCTCATCCTACTAGAGATTAAAGTAGGAAATGAATAACTTTTCAAAATTTGATTTTGATAATTAATTTTATATATACTTAATATAATTTCATAGATATTATAAAATTTAAAATTATCTTTATTAATTAGAAAATAAAATCATCAACTTTAAATAGATTATTATTATTTCCAATTATATTGAGATAATAAAATAAAAATAAAGTTAATAATATAAAGATATTTGCTTTAGTTATCAATAATTATATATACGTAAATAAAAATGTTTACATACATATTTATAAATGTGTAAATATATATTTATAAATAAATTTTATTTAACATTATGTTAAATTCAGTCATTTACATTTTTATTATAGTTAAACAATAAGATTTACAAAAAATATACGATTACTTTTAAGATTCACAACAATTTTAAAAATAAACTTTACTAAATATTTAACTGAGTCTTAACGCGTGATTATTTTTACAATATAGATAATAACAATTATTTTAAAGGTTAGATATTACCAAACTGATCCTAAATCTAACATGAGTATGCTGTTTGAGAAGATGGGGGTATGGTACCCATGGCAACTCAGTCGTAGCCAGAAAATGTAATCATAAAGAAACTACAAAGTAAACAAAGCTTGTACAATCTTTTAAATTAAAATAAATAAATAAATCATGAAATATAAATTATAAAAAAAGACAGGATAAGATTCATGAGCTGTTTTTTTCCCATTCAACTTTAATAGGAAAACTATTTTTTTTCTTTTCAGTTAAAGTGTTTACTTTTTCTGATATATGGAGGATTATAACAATTCAAATTTTGATATAAAATCTTTTAATATGTGTATTGTTAGAAACCCATTTCACACAAATGGACCAAATATATTCTTATTCGAGAGGATACAAAAGTCAGGAATCTATTTGTTGCATATTCGATTAATTTTTTTTTTTTTTTTGGACTGGTGGTTGGGCTGGAAACTATAACCTAACCTAAACACTAGCTGGATCCATCAATGTTTACACAAACTTTATGGTTATTTATGTTTGGGTTAGGTTATATTGTCATCGAACACAAGCTTTAAAGGTTAATATTGTCATCAAGAGGGGTGGTATAGAAGTTTACATTATATTAGATACTTGATTGAGATAAAAAAAGGCCGCCGGGGGCTTTTTGAAGGGTGCCAATAATTTAAATCTTTTTGTTATTCTTAATGTTATATATGGTGTAAAAAAGCCCATTACAAAATGTCAGAGTCCCACAATCAAAGTCCAATATAGAAATCACAAGTAATGCTTCCATGGTCACTTTAGAAAAAAAGGAAGTAGATGCACTACTAATCTAATTAATAAATTAATCACTATCAGATATATTTTAAAAGTATTATGCTAATTGTTATGTGTCACTCAATTATTAGATAATAAATTTTATAACTTATAAAATTACTTATCTAATCATTTATTAAGTGAATATCATATTACTTGAAAATAAAATTAAAACATATTATTCATTTAATATTACTGACAATATAGCAGATATTTGATGAGTACAAACATTAAAAAAAAAAAAAACTTGGTGGACACGGGTATGAAAGTTTATCCATTACCTTGTTTACATTCGTAGTTTGGATCCTTCTCACACTACATTCGGGTGGGACAACGGATACTGAGCTAGGGTGCAAAAAGAAGTTGTTTCTTCGGCAAGCAATTTATTGGGCCTTCATACAGCTTTTTTCTAGAGCAGCAAACATAACTGGGCTATGCCGGAGTTTTCCTGGGTCCAGACCTTTTTAAAATGATAATGTCTGATGAATCAGACTAGTGACCACCACTAACACAACACCATGAACGTGGGATGTCAATTGAAAGAGAGAGTCACTTATTGTGTGGTGCAAGGACCGACGCAATGAGTCAGCCCATTTCATGTTAAAATAAAATAAAATAAAATTACAAAGTTTAGATATCATTGCAATATTCATTTTAAGCGTAGGTATACTTTTTTTTTAAAAAAATAATTTCATAATTATGTAAAATTTTAAATTTATATTTTGAAAAATATGGATATTTGCATTAAAAATAGTTACTCTTCTAATTTCAAAACAAATCTTTCTAAAAGGAATAATCTTATCTTCATAATCTAGTGATTTAAATGAAAAAAATAAATATAAAAATTCAATCTTAATCATTCATTAAACAAAGAGAAACAGTGAAAATAAATAAAAATTAAGGAGGCTCCTAATCTATATAATAGTCAAGCCATGGTGTTTATGCATCACAAGCAAACCCAATTGAACCTTATTTCAGGACGAGCTAGGGTAAACGAGGCATATAAGCCTATATAAGTAATTAATTAATTAATTTTTTTTAAAGCAAAATATGTTTTTGCCATTTCATTTCATTTCAACCAATTTAAAATCCTGCCTTAAGAGTCGTTGATAGAAGCAGAAGCAGCAAAAGAACTTGAACACCAAAAATTAAACTTCAAAGTAATATTCTTCTTAGCCCAACAATCACTTCGAAGTTCATATTTAATCAACAAAACGGCTACAACAATAACATCGGTCAAAAGTTCTTCAACATATAGAAATCTCTACAGGCATCTACTTGGATCGTCTGATAGCCACCACTCCTCTGTTAGTTGGGATGTTTACGAGAATTCGGAAAAAAAAAAAAGATTTATATATTTAGCTAAAAAGGGAAAAATAATTTTATGTAAAAGAAATTACAGTTGAATCTTAATTATAGAAGACGTATGAGCCCCAAAAAATAATATAATCAATCACATATACTTGGGATTCCCAGTTGAATCTTAGTTGTGATCTTTGAATATTAATATAAATGTCGTACTCGACGTTCGCACGGCAACAAGTAGCAGTGGCCTACGCGTGCCCAAAATCAATAATCCATGGACTTTTCATTCAAATCAAACGGTAGTAATAGCATTATATATAATCATCAAAGTGTCACTCAAATTAGAGATCGTGCTCACAAGTTTGTCAACTATGTGATCCAATAATGAAACAGACTTGTGACTTTAATAAGGTGCAGCCTGGAGGTCAATGTTATTACAACTAACAACTACTTGCATCAACGCGAATAATAGAACCCTAGCTAGCTATGGGAGTTAAGTATAAAACAAATTATGAATAATGAAGTTTAATTTGAATAATTAATTTATTCACTAATGGACCTTGCTGAAGAGCCAAAATCATCCTTTGGGATATACGACGAGTCTCTCCAGGTTCACATCAGGATACGGTCATAGTTTTTTTCATAATTTTTTAATTTGATATGTCCCAAAATATATCAGATAATTAGCAGATAAATTAACCCCTGGCTCCTTGTAAGCTTTTCTAATGTCAACAGCCAAATGTAGTATAAATACTGCACAAAATCTGACGACTCAGACAACAAACAATATTGCCTTGTGCAATTCTAGCTCATTAAACTTTATTGAAAGCAAATATATTGAAGTGATCAGAGATGATTAATATGGCGGATATCGAGGGATCACCAGGGAGCTCCATGCATGGAGTCACAGGCAGGGAGCCAGCCTTCGCCTTCTCAGTAGCTTCACCAACGGTACCAACTGATACAACGGCTAAATTTGCTTTGCCTGTTGATTCTGAGCACAAGGCAAAAGTGTTCAAGCTTTTCTCTTTGGCTAACCCCCACATGAGGACCTTTCACTTGTCTTGGATCTCCTTCTTCACTTGTTTTGTCTCCACTTTTGCAGCAGCTCCTCTTGTCCCCATCATCCGCGACAACCTCAATTTAACCAAAGCAGACATCGGAAATGCAGGGGTTGCTTCGGTTTCAGGGAGTATATTCTCAAGGCTTGTAATGGGTGCCGTTTGCGACTTACTGGGCCCTAGATACGGATGTGCCTTCTTGATCATGCTTTCTGCACCCACTGTGTTTTGCATGTCATTTATAGCAGGTCCATCAGGGTACATAGCCGTCCGATTCATGATCGGATTCTCACTCGCAACATTTGTGTCATGCCAATTCTGGATGAGCACAATGTTTAACAGCAAGATTATTGGCCTTGCCAACGGAACTGCAGCTGGTTGGGGTAACATGGGAGGGGGTGCCACCCAACTGCTGATGCCTTTGGTTTACGACATCATTAGACGATGTGGTGCAACTCCTTTCACTGCCTGGAGGATTGCCTTTTTCATCCCTGGATGGATGCATGTTGTCATGGGGATTTTGGTCCTAACCCTAGGCCAAGACTTGCCTGATGGCAACCTTGGTGCCTTACAAAAGAAGGGTAATGTTGCTAAAGATAAGTTCTCCAAGGTGATGTGGTACGCCATCACAAACTACAGGACGTGGATCTTTGTCCTCCTCTATGGCTACTCAATGGGTGTTGAACTGTCTACTGATAACGTTATCGCGGAATACTTCTATGACAGATTTGATCTAAAGCTTCAAACAGCTGGAATCATTGCAGCCACCTTTGGAATGGCCAATATTGTTGCTCGGCCATTTGGCGGATATTCCTCTGACATAGGAGCCCGCTATTTCGGCATGAGAGGCAGGCTCTGGGTACTTTGGATCCTCCAGACCATGGGAGGAGCCTTCTGCGTATGGCTCGGCCGCGCCAATACACTTCCCATTGCTGTTTTGGCCATGATCCTCTTCTCCGTTGGTGCTCAAGCCGCTTGCGGAGCTACTTTTGGCATCATTCCATTCATTTCTCGACGTTCTTTGGGCATCATATCAGGTCTCACTGGCGCTGGTGGCAACTTTGGTTCCGGATTGACACAGTTAATATTCTTCTCAACAACAAAATTCTCGACAGCACAGGGCCTCACTTGGATGGGAGTCATGATTATGGCGTGTACACTTCCTGTTACATTAGTCCACTTCCCGCAATGGGGTAGCATGTTCTTGCCGCCCTCTAGAGATGTTGTCAAATGTACTGAAGAACATTATTATGCTTCCGAATGGAATGAGGAGGAGAAGCAGAAGGGATTGCATCAAGGAAGTCTCCGATTCGCCGAGAACAGCCGGTCCGAGCGCGGCCGCCGTGTTACCTCTGCAACAACACCGCCAAATACTACACCTGCTCATTTCTAGCTGGCGCACTAGGCATGATCAAGTATGGTGAGATGGCTAAGATTGTATGTGGAGAAATTAAGCTTATGAAATAGTGTTTTTTTTTTTTTTTAGTAATTCTGTTTGACCTCACATATGAGCTTGAATCTTATGTATCAATATAATGGATTCTGGCTGTTGTTGTTCAAGAATCTTTCCGTAGATTCAACTGGAATCTCTCTTTCAAAAAATTTGAAAAAGGTAGAGTTTTGTCATTTAATTTCTTAATAGTTTTTTTTTTTTGGCTGCAGTATTACCTTTCTGTGTTGTCTCAGGATTGTTAATCTTGTAACCTTCCAGCTTAGCCAAGAATTATCCAGAAGTGGCATTTGGTCATTGGATTGACTTGAAATATTAATTAATTATGGTAGAGATTCTTAATTATTTCTGAGATTGAGTGGTATACTCGCAGGGAAGCTGATGTGCGGAGATGATGTAAATTATATATTTGACCAATTATTAAAAATAAGGAGAGTTATGATATGGTATTTTTATAATCTAATAATTAAAGGATATAAGTTATTAATTATTCCAATGTTACGGGATTCGATTCCTACATAAGATATTCATGTACCTTCAAGACACCTTACTATTTAAACTAATTAATATCTACTATCAGCCTAACACTGAGTCTTTGTATCTTTTAGTTCTAGCTTGTTTGATGAACTTACAAAAATAATTTAGTGAAACTTTAATTAGATGCTGTCATGTGAAAATTAAAATCACTATTAATTCGTAGGATTATTTGAACTTATAAATTTTTTTTATACTTTTTTAATGAATTTTTTATCATACAGAACGTATAAATACTTTAATGCTGTAACTTTTAGTTACAGAACCTTAATCCCAAATATACCCTAAATCATGTGAGAGTCACTACCTTCACTATAAGTATTTTAGCTAGACTTAATCGACTAGAACATAAGTATCTAACTTGAGCTTGGCACATTTGGCCTTGGTCTCATTAATACTAGCTTTGGGACTATGTGAACGATTATGGTATCCTATAATTTGCACCAAGGAAAATAAATAGATTTCTATTTTGGACCCTTTCCAAACTCTCCCTCTTTCCATGTCGGCCACAACCAGGCAAAGTAATTTGAAACATTACTTTTTGCCGTGCTTTCAATTTCTTTTGGAGAGTAAAATTTTTAGGGTTCATTGGGAGCAATCATATATTCAGTACTGACCTTTCAAATCTTAACAATATTTCCATCCTAATATGCCACTCTTGTAGCTCCGAATTCTAGCATTGACCCCTTGTCAGTGTATCTCACAAACCAGAGGTTTGGAAAATGCCATTCTTCTAATGCTTAATTCACTGCAAGAAAAAAAGTTTTTAACAAATAAAAATTTCATTGCTAAAACTGTATATTTTTGTTGTTAAAGGTGTTAGTGATGAAAAAATTTTCATCGCCATTTTGTTGCAATAGCACCGTTGCACTAGGTATTTGGCGATGAATAAGAAATTTGACATGAAAACTTTTAGCAATGAAATGACCAAAGGCAACGACCAAATTTGTCGCTAACATGGTTGTAGAAAGAAGGTTTCGCTGCTAAAAGTATACTTTTAGCGATGGAAATATTCATTGCAAAAACTATTTTTTGCGATGAAAGTATTCATTGTGAAAGGATGATTGTTGCGAATCAAATTCATTGTGGAAATGAGTTAAAACGATTAAACATTTACTTTTGGCGACAAAAAGCATTTTCTATCAAAAAAATTTTTTGCCATGAAATGTTTTGCTGCCAAAAAGATTTTCTGTAATGAAAAGTTTTGTCACTGAAAAGGTTTTCTGCGACGGAATTTTTTCATCAGAAAAAAGGTTTTCTACGATGAAAGTTTTTCGTTGCAGAAGACATTTTTCGCTACAAACTTTCGTTGCAGAAGACATTTTTTGCTACACATTTTTTATCACTAATAGTCTTTTTTTTATGGTATCATTTTTGGTCCCCAAATGTGCGTAGAATTAATTTTATTTATATTTTTATAAAATCCTTTGTATTTTATTATTAATCAAATCGAGTAAATTTTAAAAATAAACGATTATTAATCAAATAAATAATTTTAAAAAGACAATTTCAATTTTATAATCCCAACTACAATGAAATTCCAACTACAAATTGTAAGTTAAAGTTTGAAAGGTATGCAACAAATTATGATGAAGAGCCAAATTGGCTTTGTGCTAATGTTGTTAAAAATGATGTAACATTCTTTAACTCCTTAGTCAAGTCATCAATCTTGAATTGCTGTGATTGTAACTGATCTTTTGTATTTTGCAACTCATTTTCAGTTATTTGTAATCGATCTTGAATTGTTTGCAGCTGTGCTGGAGTTGTCTGTAACTCAAATTGAGTGGTTTTTAACTCATTACACAATGCCTACTCATTAGATGATGGAACTTGAGAATTATGACGAGCCTGCCTTCGTTTTGCAAGTCTTCTATAATAGTTTGACTTGTCTCCAAATACTTGCTGAGACATCTCTACATCACTAATTAGTTGAGATCATTTAGCTTGAGACAATTGATATAACTCACCCATTTTTTCCTATAAAAAAATCAAGTTAAAATAAATTAAATTATGTAAACAATATTAAATTCAATAAGAATAAAAATCTTACATCTGCAGATTGTGCCTCTGAATTGATCCACCTATTTTTTCATTGTAATTAGTAGGAAGACAAAAAACTGAAAAATTTTGCACTTTACCTTACTTAGAAGATTGTGAACAAATTTTTTTTAAAATATTTATAACATTAGAAATGTTAACTCTTTGAAACAATGACATAACATAACATAAGGCATTATACCTTCTTACAATGAACCTTAAATGATTTTGATTCTCACTATGATTGAAAGAAATTTTTCTTTAATTTTCTGCATTTATTTTACACATTTTCTAAAAATAATAGCACAAAACAAGATTTTTCATGTTAAATAAGCAAAAATTAAAATATAAAAAGTATCTTTATAAAATTTTAATTGAATATTCCCCTATTTTGCTGGATGTATTCAACCTTTATATATCAATATATGCATCACATAGAACCATAGAAAATATATTAGACTAAAATTCACAAGTAAATAAATTTATGAGGTTGATATGCAAGATATCATGAATTTCTAGAAAAATTTTGACATGACCCTCTCTGAAAATATGAGAACTTCTAATTTATCAAAACTTTATAAATACAATAAACGAGAACTTCCAATTTATAAAAACTTTACAAATACAATAAACACTTCTAGCACTTGAAATATAAAATTTTCATATCAACTACATCACCTTAACTTGACAAAATCATATTTGAGCCCTCAAACACCCATTCACCCTTTCACTATTCAATTAAGCATCACTTAATTAATATTTAAAAGCAAGTGTCACTTAATTAACTTACCAGCAACTTGTAGCACAAGTTGTATTTAAAACAGTACAAGTTAGTAAGAACCATAGTTAAAACAATAAGGAAAACAAATTTGATTAAAAAAAAAAAAGAATAGCACAACTTCTAATTAAGAAACTAAAGATGTTATAAGAAATAAAATGCCTAAAGTTTTTCTCTCCTGCAACAAATTAATGTGAAAGCATTTTTCATACTACTCTCTTTCAACACAAAAAACAAAAATACTCAACTTTCTCCATAACACAAGCTTCTAAAGTTTCTTATCATCAAATAATATTCTCTCTTTCTTTAAAAAAAAACATACAACTTAAAAATGCTAACAGTATTTTATAAATAGCTTTTGTTTTATTACATACTTCATGAGTCTCATTCTCCTAAAGATCACATAATTTGTCTCAATCTTCTTTTTTGACATTTTTGGTAGATGTCTATGTGCCTCACTTAGTGGATATTTTTATATATAGGCCTTCCTTAGTGCCATGCATCAATAATCAGCATATCGTTTGCCCATTATTTTGTGCAAATAGCGCAAAACATGCGGTTAATCTTCAACCATGTATAAATTATTAATATGTGATTGTAACAAACATATCAACTATAACATCGTTGTTAAAAAAGCTTGCATACAAGTAAACATTTGAATAAATTCATCTCTCATCCCAAGGAATCTTCGACCATGACATTACGCCAAGTGGAGTGCCAGTTCGAACAATTGTACCACAACTGCTAATCAATTCTTTATAATATGTTCCTTCTTGTTCCTCCATAATTGGTGAGATAGTGATAGTTATTCGAACCTTTAACTTCACCATAACCATTGTTTTAAGACTCCATGTTAGGCCTTAAGAACTTCACACTTTTGGAGGTGAACCTATATAAAAGAAAAAACCACAAAATAAAACATAACTATAATCGCACAAAGATAATAGTTAAGGAAATATTAACATAATCAACACTGTACTTAAATGACTAGTAGAAAATTAATTAATTAAATTAGGTTTCAATATCATAATCTTAAAACTGCTCTATCAAATGAAGATAAAAAATTTATCAATTATTGAATAAAATAATTAAGTTAGACAACCTATAGTTCAAGTTTATAATTTGCTATCTACACTACTTTAAACATCTTGTGAATCCTCTATAGTGTAAGAAGTTGTTTCATCATACAAAGTTGGAGTACTCTATACAGAAGAAGTAGACACAATGGAACATTTACGTAAACCTAGAGCCATCTGCAAAACAGAATATGTCATTTAAAAATAAATTAGATTGTAATAACTTAGAAAAGAAGAGTAAAATAAAAAAAATTGCTGTAAGCAAAATATTAATTAACTAATTAGATTAATTCAGTAATCAAAATAAGTATAAAATTATAAACCCTATATACTTCAAATTTATTTCAATCCAAATCAAGTCATCTAAATCTTGTACAAGTTCACAATTTGCAATAATTTCATCATCATCATCCAAAATCACTTCAACAAATTCATCATCACGTAGAGATTTTTACATAAGTTGGGCATTAATTAAATCTATAACAACATCATCCCTGCTGAATGATTGTTCATCAAAACACTCTTACTGTGACATCAAAACAACATAACCATCTGAGTTAGTACATTGGTCCACGTTCTCTTCATATGCATCATTATCAATATTGTCCTCATTCCTCTTATTTTTCTCTTAGATATTCTACACACCTCTTTGATTTATTTTTTTTTTCCATTATTTTCCATCCTTTACCAAGTTTAAGATCATCAATATACATTATCAATCGAGTTTGAGTTAATATTACAAAGGCATCTTTATCATAATATGTCTGAGTAACATTGATTGATGTAAAATGATAATTTTTACATACTCTTTTTTTCTTCGAATCAATATCAAGCCATTTACATTTAAACAAAACAACGACATCATGAAAAATATACTAACTCAATGACATTTATTAAAACTCTAAAAAAATCAATGGTTTTATCATTGCGTGAACCAGATACAATTACTCCACTATTTTGGGTTGTATGAAGGTCATCTCTTTTATTTATAAGAAAACGTACTCCACTGACATTACAACCCGAATAGTTATATACTCTGGGATATGGCCCAAATGCTAATGACCATAATGGGTTTTCATCATCCAAGGTCCTTGACGATGCATTTCTCTCACCTAAGTAACAAACACATGCATCAAAATTTGATCTTGCTAATATTAATTAATATTATAGTAAAGAAATTATATTTTATAATAAGAAAAATACTTACACATGACTCAAACCATTTTGGAAATAATTTTTGTTGACTTTCAAGCAAATTTGTTCTCCCTTCCATTTCCATCAGTCTCAATATTCACTACAGTACCTAATAATTGTTAATATTCTTAATAGATTTTTACTAGTAAGTATAGAAGTTAAAGAGGGTAACTCATCTTACGTATGGTTATACTTCATCCCAACTGTTTAATACAAACTAGTGAGCTATATTAATATCATCTTGTGACAATATCTTAAATCCAACCACTCTAAATGGTTAGGCATTTTGTGAAAAGACTGAAAATCAGTCCCCACCATCAGGATTTCTCTTAGATCGAGTAAATTTTATTTCAATTTTATTGAGATGCATTGAACAAAAAGTCAATGCCTTGTTAACAATGTAAGTTACTGTAATAGTCCACTCTACGAGCTTTATTCTTGACATAGTTCTTATATTTACTCAAAGCTCTGGTAATAGTCAAAGTTTTATTAGTTAGATATAATTGAATACTAAAATGACATACATGAAAATGAACAATTATAATAGAATAATCATCTTTCAATTGGATACATCTACCTAAAGGCAACTAGACCGTCATATTTTACCTCTTTAGACAAATGTACAGTTAAGTGTATCATTATGTCAAAAAATGCTAATAGAAAAATACGTTCAAACTTACAAAGTATCAAGACAATTCATTTTTCCAACTCAAGAATAGTTTCTTCAGTTATTGTCTTCGCATATAATTACAAAAAAAAAATTACTTAACTTTACAATGGCCTCACACACTTCTTTTTTTTTTAAATACGAACGTATTTTAATTGGAAGTAATTATTCTAATAAGACATGACAATCATAGCTTTTTAAACTAGAAAATTTACCATTATTAACACTTACACATCTACCAATGTTAGATGCATAACCATCCAAAAGCGTAACTGATTTCAAGAATTAACAAAATTTTCGTTTTCTTTTAAAGTTAAAGTGAATGAAGATGAGACTTTAAGTACCCATTTGATTATGGTTTTAATTGCAACTCTTTTCTAATACCTATATCCTTTAAGTCTTGTCTTGCCTTGACAATATCTTTTGTTTTTCTATCAATGTTCAATAGTGTCCCTATAAGTTTTAACTTTGCCCAATACTTTTTTTAGTCCAATTTAACTTCTCTAGCTTTCTTTTTCTTTTTCTATCTTTATTATTCGGATGGTTCCTAGGCTTTGAATCCTTAACAAGCTCAAATTATTTCAAGACGTCATTCCTAGAATATTCTTTGGTTGAGGGTCCCTTTCTATCTTTCCATTAAACTCTAAACTCTTACCCCATGAATGGCCACGTGGCAAGAATTGATGATGTCTTATGTAACCAATTTTATCTCGCAATTTTATAGAGGAGGTTTTTTCATTACACACAGGATAAGCTTTGTATCCTTTTATACTCTATCCAAACAAAGGACCATAGGCTAGAAAATCATTAATTGTCCATAATAATACAACATGCATCAGAAACCTACAATTAGTTAAAGCATCATAGGTATTTGTACCAATAGCTCATAATTCATTTAATTCATCAATTAAAGCCTTTAAATAAACATCAATATCTTTCCTTGGTGCATGAGTCCTTGGTATGAGCAATGACATGAACATGAATGGCTCTTTCATACACTTCCATAGTGGTAGATTGTAAGTCATCAATATGACAGGCCACATACTGGTAGAGTTATACATGTTCATGAAAGGATTAAATCTATCAGTTGCAAGTCCCAATCTCACATTACACGGGTTTTTTCAAATGTAAGATACGATTTATCTAAATTTTTCCATACCTCACATTTGTTGAATGTCTCAGAATACCATTTGTATAGTCTCATATCACTTGCTATGTGTCATGACATAAATAATCGTTGTAGCCTAGGTTTCAAAAGAAAATACATTAAAATTTTTTACAGTACCTTTCTCTCTTGACTACAATATTTATATCATAGTTCACCACATATTGGGCTTTTATCCAGTGATTCATTTTCTTTCCAAAACAACACACAATCATACTTGCAAGCATGAATAACTTCATAGCTTAGGCCTAATCCTTTCAACATATTTTTGACATCACGCAGGTTTCCTGCCATCTTTGTCCCCTCATGTAAGAATTGAATCAATAATTTGAATAACATATCTTTTGATTTCTTATTCCACTGATCAAGGACTTCTATATGCATCAACTTAACAATAAAACTTAATAATGATAGTCGTGCTCCTGAGAAAGGCATCTTACGAGCATCATTTAACAAGCTACTCACTTCATAAGTATTTAAATCCTCTATTTCAGAAGGAAATGTGTATTCACCCACATTAGGTGGTTCTACATCAAATTCTGACATTAGACCCTGTATATCATCGAGAATATCAAATATGTCATCATAATCACGATCAATATTACTATTGTCTACAGATTTTAGTTTCTTACTAGGTAGAAGTGAACAAGACTCACGTTTTTCACCATGGTAAACCCATATATCATCAATAGGTAAGATCTTCGGTTTGTACAAATGATCGTAAACTACATTTAGCGGTCTAAAAATTGCATTCAAACGCTTTTGACATGGACAACGGACACAATTATTCTCATCTGCACACTTCTTTGTAGCTTTCATAAATAATTTAACACTGTTCTGATAATCATTACAAAGTTTATTTTTAAGTCACATCCAACTTTTATCCATTGTTGACATTTTAGCCAAATCAAATCTTGTTTATATTAGTGTTTCATTAATTTTTAAATAATGTTTCATTAACAAAAAATAAACACACGAAAAAGAATATAAACACTAGCACACACAAAAAGCATTAATTTAATTCTAAAAGATAATGCAACATATATCTCAGGAAAAAATTTCTTTAATTTCAACATCTTATAGAAGTATAAACCTGAAGTATAAACCTAATTTAAATATGACAATTAAAAAATCACTTGAAATTTTCCTTAATTTGCTCGCTAATAGTTATTAGTGTTGAGCGAGAATTTGCTTAAAAATTTGGGAACCGACTGCCCTCCCCTTCTTTGTGGAAAAAACGTTATCAAATGACAATCAATTTTTATTTCTATGAACTATGAAATAGTAAAAAAAGAAAAAGAAAAAACAACATAAAAAGTAAAAAGAACAAATTAGTAAATAACATATTTATCCAATAGTAATAGCAAAACAATAATAAAGAACAGTAAATAGAAGAAAAAAAAACATAATCAGCAGTAAATAATAGTAAAAAGTTACCTAAAACAGCAAAAAATCCAAATAACATATTATCTTAAAAAAACAACAAAAATTATGGCACTTAGCGGTAATTGACAATAAAAACAGCCTAATCAGTAGAAATAGCAGTAGATAAAATAAAAAGTTAACCAAAAACAGCAAAAAAATTACCAAATAATAGCAAAAGTAGTAAAAAAAAATTATCAAATAATAGCTAAAACAAGTAAAAAAATAGTAAAAAAACTAAATAAAAGCTGCAAATCACAATAATTTTAGTTTTTAAGAACTGTGGAGAGAGTAAAAGCCAGCAAAAATAATAGAAACAATAAAAATAGCAAAAACTTTATTGTCAACAATAATAATAGTAAAAAATTAAACAAAAACAGTAAAAAAACCAAATAACAAACTTATCCAATAAAAAATAGCAAAAATAGAGATAAATATCAATAGAAACAGTATAATCAACTATAAATAATAGTAAGAGCAGCAATAAATGACAAAAAAAACAACATAAAAAATAACAAATAATAGTAGAACAAAATCAAGAGTAAAAACAGCAGAATCAACAGCAAATAACACCAAAAAAAAAATAGTTACCTTAAAATAACATATTTTGCTCAGAAACAAAAAAAAACACCAAATAACATATTTATTCAATAAAAAAAAACAAAAATAGCAATAAAGAGCAGCAAACAAAAGCAAAAACAATAGAATCAGCAATAAATAACAGTAAAAAGTTATCTAAATCAGTAAACAAACCAAATAACATATTCTCTTTAAAAACAACAAAAATTACAGCAAATAGCAGTAATTAACAATAAAAACAACATAATTAGTAGCAAATAGAAGCAGGAAAATAAAACGTTAACCAACAACAGAAAAATAGTAAAAAAGTTAAAAATACCAAATAATAGCAAAAACAGTAAAAAAAACTAAATTATAGCTGCAAATTACAATAATTTTGGTTTTAAGAACTTAATTTTGAAGAAAGTAAAAACTAGCAAAAATAATACAAACAATAAAAACAGTAAAATATTTATTGGCAACAACAACAGTAAAAAAAATTACACAAAAATAGAAAAAAAAAAACAAATAACAAACTTATCCAATAGAAAAACAACAAAAGCAGTAACAAACAACAGTGAATATAAGTATAAACAGAAAAAAAAAAAAAAAGAAACAACAGCAGAAACAACAATAAATGACAAAAAAAAGCATAAAAATCACAAATAATAGTAAAAATAGCATCAATAGTAGAAACAACAAAATCAACAGAAAATCACCCCCAAAAAAAAAAAAAAAAGCTACCCTAAAACAGTAAAAAATAATTAACAGCAATCGATTTTCTTCTTTGAGTTGAATTATTTATGAAATTCTTATGATTTCATAGATCATGATAATTGACCTCAAGTTGACGTATCCTAGTGAGTTGGCCATTACAGCTCTTATTAATGGCTTTCATAGCGAGGAGATTCGAAAGCAAATTCAAAACCCTCTCCCATTAGGACAGAATAAATTAATTAAAACATTATATTTCTCTTTCTAGATATATTTCTCTTTACACTCACTCTTTAAGAAACATATATAATAAATCTTGACTTGTGTCTTGATCTTTTATTTTGAATCTGTAAACCAATTTGCCAATTCAAATAAAATATATATGATTAGTCTAGTGGCAGGTTTTATAAAATACTCTCTTATTCTTTATTATACCTAGAAATTACAAAGCGTTAGAAATTTTAGCTGGTCCATGTATGTCTCGCTTGTATATAAAAATAAGAGTGACAACAATGCTGCCTCTTCTAAAAATATAAATGGATGACCAATCTAAAAATAGAAATGGATGACTAATTTTTAACTCTTATAAGAGTGTCCCTAAGTTCTTCGTTTGGTTCTCTTCATTTCTTTTTGATTAAGTCACAAATCTTCCTACTTCTAGAACATCAAATTTGGATAGCACATGAGACAATAGCCCATTAAATTATTTAATCAATTCTTTTAACAATCATAGACATAAAACAAGATGTCATCCACAATGCTTAGATTCTACAGAAGGCTCAAGATCTCCATGCCAATTCTTAGTTGATGCTCACAATTCAAAATTTTGTTGTGTTCTATGCTGACCCATCTTTATATTTTCCCTTACTCCCCACATGAAATTCAAACAAATTATAGAAAGAGACAATAAAAATGAGGGATAGAAAGAAAATAGAGATTTCATATATCAATTTGAAAGCTAAAGACAAAACCCATTTGCATAAATTCGTGTTAAAGCTTCAAAATGTCCAATTTTTCATAAATACCAAACACGAATAGTCACACATATAAAAACATAACAGGTCTAAGTTTGTAATAAATTATATTTTATAAAAATCTAATTTCATGTAATTAAATTGAATTGATAATTTATAATTACATAAAATATAAGAAATTATATTTTATAAAAAAATCTTATATGAAAATATAATATTTTAAGTTTAAATGATTATTTGTTTCAAAAAAATTAACTATATTATACTTGTTCAAAAATTTAACTATATATGCTATAGACAATATGAGTTAATTTTTATTTTAACCTTTAAAAGATATGCAATATTATATACTAGCTCATAATTTTCATCAAAATATATGCAAGTATTATAGCTTTAAACTAAATTAAACTACCTACCATTTAATCATTATATTGAAATTAAGAAGCCAACCGATCGAATGAGCAATGCATTACTTATAACTAAAAGTCTCCAAACACAAGTAGGCATAAGCCTTCCATTAAAGAATATTTGTAAGGCTTAGAAAAAAAATGATAGTAATAATAAGTCAATTGACTTAAATTTACACAAATTTATTAGTTTTTCCTAGGGATTTTAAAATTCCCTGAATCTCGATCTGGATTTAAAATTTCGGCCCATTGAGGATGTGGTTAGAAATAAAATTTTATTTCAAATTTACTATTTAGGTCAAGATTTGGAACATTTGAAAATCTTAAACGAGATATTGAATGTCTCGTATTTCATTTTATAGAAATATATGATAAGTCAACTTAAAGAATTACATGAATATGATATGTCGATTATGTTGTATGACATGTTGTACAGATTAATTAAATGTATATGACATGTCGGGTATAGCATATAAGATGTCATTTATAACAGAATCTGTAGTGTATAACGGAAAACTCATATCATTCAGAGCAATTCGGAATCTCGATCAGGATGGGAATGACACACCTTGTTGTCTCGATGACTATTTGGGGCAAAATTAAGATCATAAATCTTGACCCATCTCACCCCATCCCATTGCCAAAGAATTAACACTACTCACATTTTATTTTCTTCAATTTTCAAAATAGTTTTAATTTTTTTATTATAGTGAAAATTATATTACTTGTTAATTAATAAAAAAGATTAATCATTAACAACAATTAAAATATTGTTTTGAAATGAATAATTAAAATAATTGAAAATGCATTATAAATTTACAACTTTATATTGATTTACTAGATCTTTAGTGACAAAATAGTAATTGTGCTCTAAAAAATAATTATTAGCACTAAAATTTTTCCTAATATTTTAAAATAAGACACTAAGTAATGAGCAATGAAAGTTAGTTCATCGCCAAAGATAATTATTAGGATTTTAAACATTTTTAGTAATGAAATATTTTCAAAGCAAAAAATTTACTTTAACAAAAAAAAAATTGTCGCTAAAAGAACTTTTAGCGACGCACTCCATTCGTCACTAAAACAGCCTTTTAGCGACACACTTCATTCGTAGCTAAAACAGACTTTTAGTGACGAACTAAATTCGTCGCTAGAACAGAATGAATTCATCTCTAAAAGTTTGCGATAAACCTTAGATTTTTGCGACGACCTACATTCATGGCTAAAAGTGTCTTTTAGTGACAACCATACATTCGTCATCAAAAGCAATCTTTTGAGATAGAAATATTTTTTGCCTAAGATAAATTCTTGGTGCTATCCGTTTTTCGTATTAATTTAAAATAAGGCACCATTTATTTGTTTCTGCTAAATAATTAGCGACGAAAATTAATTCGTTGCTAAAGATGATGATAAGCATATTAAAAATTTTTAGCAACAAATTATCATTCGTAAAAACTTTATTTTTGCGATAAAAAGACTTTCATTCCTAAATAACCTTTTAGCAACAAAATTCTTGTAGTCGCTAAAAGTCTTTTTTGCGACAAATTCTTTTCATCGCAAAAAATAGTTTTAGCGATGAAATAAATTTGATCGCCATAAGTCAGATTTTGCCATGAAAACTTTCATCACTAAAACCATTTACGGCGACATACATGATTTCATCGCTATATGTCTTTAGCGATAAAATAAATCATTGCTAAAGGTCTCAATTTAGTTGCTGTGACGAAAAGTTTCCTCACAAAATATTGCAATTTGTCGCCAGATGTTGGTGCCAATATTTTTTTTTGCACCTTAATTTTTTGGTGCTGACAATAATCATTTGTCACAAAATATAATTTTTGGCGACTAAAGCTTCATCGTTAAAAATAATAATTAAATATTATTTTTTATTAGATTTAGCAACAAAAAAAAAATTCATCGGTAAAAGTTTCGTCGCTAAATACCAATATTCTTGTTAGTATTCGTAATCAAATTAGACAAGTCAACTTTCTTGACATAATTAATATCTAGGTGTCTAATAATTGAGGATCCAAGCTCCTTAATAAATAGTATCGTGTTCCCAATTACATCAAATGATGTCAAAATAAAAATCATAGAAGTACATCTGGTCCGATTAGACCTGTTTCAGATCTTTGAGATCTGCATTGATAATTCTCTTTATGGATACCACCAATAAAAGCCACAAATGAATATTCTTTTCTTCATTGACAAACACAATCCAGAATCCTCTATTTTAGACGTACGGTAACATTTTGCATTTTCTTCTTTCAGAGATAAATATAATTGCATCTAAACAACTAATTTAATTTTGCAGGGCGTTAGATCATAAGAAAAAAATTATTTTGTTACAGCCATTCACTTTCATTATTAAGTTCAACAGCTCGCAACATACTTTAATTAACCATGCCACTAAACATGGGCGGGTGTAGTATTTGGAGGTGTTGGTACAGAGGCAACACGGCGGCCTCGCTCGGACCGGCTGTTCTCGGCGAATCGGAGACTTCCTTGATGCAATCCCTTCTGCTTCTCCTCCTCATTCCATTCGGAAGCATAATAATGTTCTTCAGTACATTTGACAACATCTCTAGAGGGCGGCAAGAACATGCTACCCCATTGCGGGAAGTGGACTAATGTAACAGGAAGTGTACACGCCATAATCATGACTCCCATCCAAGTGAGGCCCTGTGCTGTCGAGAATTTTGTTGTTGAGAAGAATATTAACTGTGTCAATCCGGAACCAAAGTTGCCACCAGCGCCAGTGAGACCTGATATGATGCCCAAAGAACGTCGAGAAATGAATGGAATGATGCCAAAAGTAGCTCCGCAAGCGGCTTGAGCACCAACGGAGAAGAGGATCATGGCCAAAACAGCAATGGGAAGTGTATTGGCGCGGCCGAGCCATACGCAGAAGGCTCCTCCCATGGTCTGGAGGATCCAAAGTACCCAGAGCCTGCCTCTCATGCCGAAATAGCGGGCTCCTATGTCAGAGGAATATCCGCCAAATGGCCGAGCAACAATATTGGCCATTCCAAAGGTGGCTGCAATGATTCCAGCTGTTTGAAGCTTTAGATCAAATCTGTCATAGAAGTATTCCGCGATAACGTTATCAGTAGACAGTTCAACACCCATTGAGTAGCCATAGAGGAGGACAAAGATCCACGTCCTGTAGTTTGTGATGGCGTACCACATCACCTTGGAGAACTTATCTTTAGCAACATTACCCTTCTTTTGTAAGGCACCAAGGTTGCCATCAGGCAAGTCTTGGCCTAGGGTTAGGACCAAAATCCCCATGACAACATGCATCCATCCAGGGATGAAAAAGGCAATCCTCCAGGCAGTGAAAGGAGTTGCACCACATCGTCTAATGATGTCGTAAACCAAAGGCATCAGCAGTTGGGTGGCACCCCCTCCCATGTTACCCCAACCAGCTGCAGTTCCGTTGGCAAGGCCAATAATCTTGCTGTTAAACATTGTGCTCATCCAGAATTGGCATGACACAAATGTTGCGAGTGAGAATCCGATCATGAATCGGACGGTTATGTACCCTGATGGACCTGCTATAAATGACATGCAAAACACAGTGGGTGCAGAAAGCATGATCAAGAAGGCACATCCGTATCTAGGGCCCAGTAAGTCGCAAACGGCACCCATTACAAGCCTTGAGAATATACTCCCTGAAACCGAAGCAACCCCTGCATTTCCGATGTCTGCTTTGGTTAAATTGAGGTTGTCGCGGATGATGGGGACAAGAGGAGCTGCTGCAAAAGTGGAGACAAAACAAGTGAAGAAGGAGATCCAAGACAAGTGAAAGGTCCTCATGTGGGGGTTAGCCAAAGAGAAAAGCTTGAACACTTTTGCCTTGTGCTCAGAATCAACAGGCAAAGCAAATTTAGCTGTTGTATCAGTTGGTACTGCTGGTGAAGCTACTGAAAAGGCAAAGGCCGGTTCCCTGCCTGTGACTCCATGCATGGAGCTCCCTGGTGATCCCTCAATGTCGGCCATTTTTTCTCTCTTGCTTAATTTCTCTGCAAGAAATTCCTAAAGTAACAAGTGTGTGATGTGGTCTCGATGTAATGAAGGGCAGCAGGGCGTGTGGTATTTATATTGCGGTTACCGTTGACATTCTAGGTGCCTTGTAAGAGCCTACTGAGATTCCCAACGGTTATGAAATGTAATTGAACTTAAATGATATATTAATGGATTCCATTCCGCCGCATCTACCAAAAAGCCTCGTCGTATATCCCAAAGGATCATTAACCCCTTAAATGGCCCACTAGCCAACCACTTAACTCATTAAAAACTTCATGTTATTGACATTTGGCTTGTTTGATCATATTTATATTAGCTTATGGGTAAATTGCGCCTCTTTCACTTTACTCTTCAAGTTCACTAGGAACAATATGAAAGAAATAAATTTAAATTGTGGAATTAGATTTCTTCTTTTGCAACAGTGATTGATCGTAACAGTAACATAAGACACGTGCAGGGAAAATGTTTGTATGTAATTTTGAGGAGTTAGAATAGACTAGGAAAAAAAATAGACTAGGAGAGGATGGATTAGGAGGAGAAAAAAAATTATCAGAGAATTTTAATCTTATTTGAAAACTTAAGTGTCCAGTAGATTCAAGGACATGTACCTTATTTATTGGTTTAACTTTTTTGTTCTGGAGAAACTTAAATAATGAGATAATTCGGTTCAGTTTGAATGGTCAATTTTAAAAGGAAAGTATAATTACTTATTAATATTTGTTGAGTTAATTTCATGAATTTGAGAGTTACTAAAAATCAAGAATTAGTAATTTTTTCTAAAGAGCGAGGTTTCCACTTCATAAAATTTTAATAGAAAATTGATATTTTCTCTTCTAAAGACGGTAAGACTCATAATAGCTCTCGATAAGTTTGGTGTTATTCGTAATTCTTGAATTCATTGTACAAAAATTTCTAAGAATAATAAATTGTCAACTCCAATGTATTGATTTTACAAAGTCTTCATACCGAGAGTTAAAACAATGTTATTGATCTGAAATTTAAGAAAATGCATGCTGAGGTAAAAATACCAATATCTTACTTAACGAATGCACCATTTTTTAATAGAATAAGGTGGCAGGGTGCAAGTTCATCCCACTAAAACTTATAAGTTGTTCATACTACTCGACAAGAGATGCTGTTGTTTTCAGGATAAATGATTACACAAGATACTGAAATTATATTCCTAAATTCAAAGCACAGTAGGTAAAATAGCCTACTTTTCCAAATTGCGTGTAGTGATTCCAGTTTCTAACAGGTAAGGTAACAAGTTGCATTCGACCATATTGGAGATCTCCAGACTCCAGTTAAGCTGTAACAATGCCTTAGCTGTTTCTCAGAAGAGCTTCATTAATGTGTGCTCACTTCATCCAACGTACATATGTTTCATCTTCTTAATTCTTATCATTTCATGATGACATACAATTTGAATCTTTTTGTAAAAGGGCTTATTTATTTGCATTCTCATCAACAAGAAAACTATTGGTTTTTATAAAATGTGCAACCAAGTTCATCGTATGTGTTGTGCACAACTTGAAGGCCACAACCTATATGGATATGTTACAACAGTTCTTCCCCACCCAAAAAAAAGAAAAATCTAAGTCAACCAGAAGCCAAAAATTTGGATAATTAATGTTCATTTCTATCATCCTTTTGCACTTCATTTCTTTAAAAAACTTTCTTAATTACCTTTTCAACGCAATCCAAATACACAAGTGGAACACAAAATAAAGACCAAATTGCACGTGGAGTTGCTAAAGAGATAACCCCACATAAGATGATAATAAACAATTGAAAAAAAATAAAAACTCTATAAGTTTTTATCTAGGGTTCCCAACTCTTCTTTATTGCCAGCAAAAACCAGTTCATGTTGCCGACAGTCTTGAAAATAATACACCAAAAAACTCTAAGAGCTCGTGAAAGGTTAAGGTGGGGTTATATGATATATTTTGAGTGTCTATCACTGTGGCCGGTAGCCATATGAAGAGAAGTGGAAAATTGATTGTTTAAGCCAGTATGTATATCATTTGACCTGAGAACTAGTAGGAGAGATTGTGGGCCATTTTCCTGTGAAATAAAAATATATAATTTTAATTTTTGTTACCCTATAGAAGCCTACATGGGTAACTCGTATTAAAAAACTAGTTAATTAATAAATTAAGCGTTGCCTCTAGAATTATTCTCAGCCAGTATAAGGATTAGTACCATAACATATACTTAATTAAAATAAAAAACTTAATAAGACGAATTCTTGGATAACTGACATTATATATATTGGCCCCATAGAAAAAAAAATAAAAAAATAATTTGACTTTTTGAAATGATCAGTGGTTTTATGTTTATAGGAATTTATGTAATCTGTCTTTGAAAGGGAAAAGGAAAAAAAAAAATCTAAAACAAGAATAAGAATACTTTTACAAGAGCTTGTGCCAATCAAGATTGGCTAATTGGCTGTATGATAAGGAAAGTGAAGAATGATGGGAGGTATTAAAATTTAGAGCTTCATTATAAGGCCTTATGCTTATACAGAATGACGAGGATACATGCTTTCAGATAAGGTTGCTGCCTGTGTATTTGGATAAGAATCAGGCTACTAATTTGTTTTTGACAAAATGAAAATTATATTCGTTTCTTCATTATGCCAAGAACTGGCATTTCTGCTTCAGTTGATGAGTCTATGAGGGTGTAATTATCTTACTTTCTTTACGTGTCTTGATCTTTCTTCAATTGAAGTTTTGATATATACTGTAATCGATGAAAATGAGATAATGTTTCAGTCAATAGTTTGCATGGAATAAAATTATAGATTAATTTGAAATATTTTTAAAGTTAATTAGTGATAAATGGTTTTTATTGAATTATTTGTATTACAATATTGTAACATTGGAAGTCTATTGGGACCTGGTTGATGAAGCTCATCCCAAAAATCTGCTTTGAAAAAAAGAGTTAAAGGTCTAGTTTTAAATAAGGAGAAACTTTGCTTCCACAACATATATGGTGAGATTTGAATCAATGGTACCTGTATTTAAAAAAAAAATAATAACCAAAATACCTATGCCGTTGTTTTCACAGTTGTTTGCATGTAACTTAATTTCAGAAAGAGAAAATATTGTTTCTTTCTTATATAACTTAAATTCGAACTAAGTTGGGACTCAATTTGGGATCCCTAACCTATTAATTTTTAAAATATATGGACTAATTGGATAATTAACTCAAATTGTAAGGATTAAAGAATTATTTACCCATCAAACTAAATGAGCTCTTACTGAGCTTACCTCTGTGGAGATTTTACAGATACTACTATATGTCGATAACAAATAAACATACGGTACAAGTATTGAATATATTTATCATATTGTTATTAGAATATCCCCTGTTTTAATAAGAATCACAATTGGAATGAAATGGATCCTTGGAGTATGCCTGGATGGTGATAAGCTCAAACAAGACGATGTGATCGCATGCAATCTTACTCAGAATGAGTAGAGTCGATAATAATAATAATAATAATAATAGAAGGCAATACAAAAAATAAAATAAAATCTAATAATAGAGAGATCAACATTATCTTGTCTCCATAATGAGTTGACTAAACCTTAATCACTTTCCTCTTCAGGAGGATAAGTACCAACCGTACAGCACGATTCTATTAATAGAAAATTTCTGAGTTCATAAAGCTGAAGTGATCATCATCCGTACATGTGTAACATAATATCACCAACCACTTCTTCAAACACTTTAATCAAGGAAATAATTAAGCTTTGTGGGTGGGTATATATATATATATATACATGAGTGATTAAGCTTACGGGGTACAGAATTTTATAATTGTATAATTTCATGAAAGCTGACTGACTGCATTTTGAATGATTGACTATAGTGGTTACATGGTGCTTAAATGGCTGTTTGATGCAACATAGGGCTGTAAACACTGACCATCCATTCATTAATCTAAAGCGTGTGCACACAACTATTGTGCTTATGTGATCAATGGTCACATTGCATCAGAATTCCGATGCATGTCACAGTTTAACATATCTTAGCTATTAATTGGTAAAAACTTTGCTATTAACACTTGTCAAATGTTTCACGACACATTAATTCACCCGGCTAGTGTAAAAACAACAAAAAAAACCTTCCAAGTATGATGATACACACCGAGCTCCCGTGATCTCGACTTTAAGTACCCTAACATTAACCATCAATCATAACCTTAGCATTTGCTGGATGAAAGATCGGGTCAAAACAGCAAGCTACGCTACCAAATGAATGCATATGCAGATAATCTCCATTCACCTCATGATAGCAAAGTTTTAGAACCCACATAATACCCAAATAAAAACACTGACTGAAGAAATTACATGTATGGCAAATCCACTAATGATAACGGGTATTTCAAGTTCAGATAACTTGTTTTAGGTTCAATGTAATAACTCTTAAGATCGCTTTGAAACAATAAACGCACTTCACAACTAATTTGTTGATCAATCGTAACCGGTTTCATCATAGAAGGGCAAACCAATCCAACCTACATAAGATTTTTCCTATTCTGACACATTAGGTGCTGGTACTTCCCCTTCTTTGAACAGGTTTGTATAGAACAACTGTAACATATTTGGAACGGAATCGATGAGTAAATCCAAGTGCCACTACAGATCGTGGCGCCTCTCGGTTCTCAATGTAAAGGTGGTTTAGAATCACATTCTGGGGTGCAGGAAGAATTCCAGAAGTGTCCCTGCTTGCTGGATAGCTTAGCAATGTGTGTTGCAAATGAGGGGGTACAACGGGTGGGTCACGTGCCTCATCCTCGTTCCCAGTATACACATTGTTGTAACTTGAATCAGGCGACTTTGGGACTTCGAATCCAGCTACTGTTGCCTCATCCTGCACAAGGATTGTATGTTTAAGATTTCATTTTATATCAGTAATTCAAATACTCACCAAATTTCCAGTGCTTACATAATTTTCATTGTATTGGTTCATGTTGGATGAGAAATCCTAATGGCACAAAATCATCAAAAGAGAAAGAAGGCAACACAAGTGACCCTGTAGAAAAACAGCAGGAGTTTGTCAGCAAAACTTCCACACATATAATGGTGGTGATACATGACATAGAAATCAATTCAACAGTGTTATTAAAATGCAATGTCAGCAACACGTGACATAAATAGGGCAGTCTGTGATACATTGAAAAGGCAAGATGCTTATTAAATTGAATCAATACAGTGTTGAACCTACTAATTGGCCATTGGCCTTAGTTCAGCATTCATACTCATAATGGCACACCAAAATTCTTATTCCAGCACTATAACCAACAGAACTTGGGGCTTCAAACTCTGCAAAAGATCAGGCTCCTCACAGCCCATGTAGAAACAGGATTCCAATACATGCAGCTAAGAAGCTATCAAACAACTATGCAATTTGTATTGAGGCCAAGGTTCTAGCAGTATGGAGCGGCCTTCCTAGGACCCAGGTCCTGAATGCGAGCATTACTAGCATGCGCACACATATAGGATTTTGTTCAGGTGCGCGACTGTGCCGTCAAAATCTACGAGAAAGTACCATACTGTGGGGTCCACAGATCTCTCTCTCAGAACTTAACATGCAGGCAGTTGCGCACCAGATCGTTGCTCATATATATTTATATATACGTACATAAAACTATACAATGCATAGTACAAGAACAAAAATGGAGAATTGGTCAATTAAGGCCATGTTTGTAACTGCCATACATATTTGGTGCTCAATCAGTAGTCAATGCATCAAAATTTTCAAATACACATTTCAGAATTTCATGGCTCATAGTTTCACATATTATTTGTTCTTGAGCTCTCAAGCATCAACTCACTCCATCTCCATACTATTTCAAATCATAATATCTACAATGATCACATTAACACTTGCTATTCCTGTTGACGCTATGTGCATCATAATCATACCAGAATTCTGGCCTCTTAGTGTTTCAAATCAAAATAACATACTTTTTGAGCTCCAATAACTGAAGCAAGGGTAATGCATGCAGAAGGAGAGCAATACACTTCAAATAGAAGAATAAGTGTGACAAATATAGTTAATAGATATTGAATTGCAACTAATCCAAAATGACATGATGACTTAGTTTCCTAAATACTGATTTTCTTATATAATTATCAACTCAATGTATTTTATCCAATTGACTGTCTATACTTTTGTACCTTATCCACTTAATCATGCCAATATATAATGTGAAACAAATTCCAAAGAGGAAAACGATTGGATAAATCTTTTCTCAATCTAAGTTAATTTCATTTATTCTTACACGAGACAGAAAATTTATGGACTCACATTGACACCGATATGAAAATGGATTATTTTACAATTATCTCAAATCATTCCAAATAATGCAACAGTTCAATAGTAATTCACGAAGTCGCTTTATGTTCAATGTTGTGGCTTTAATATAAGACATCCTTACAAAATGTTTAAGCCATGACATACCCATTAGCAAATCAAACAAATGTTAGGTCCCTGCGCAAATGTTAGGTCCCTGCTAACCTAAGCAGAATGAGGCATCAAATGAGTAATGGGGAAACATTTCAAAAGTAACTTACAATTCAAATAATATGAAAGAATAAGGGTAAAACACAAGGGAAAATTCTAATGGTTTAAGTGATCAAAATGAATACCTAGTTGTTGTACTCATGCGTAAGAACAAAAGCATATTTATTTCATCGTCTTGTGCATGTTTTTAAATCAAGCTGTAAGTTAGCAATCAGGAGCTCTACTTCAAATTCAGGTCACATGCTTATTGCTTGTACAAGTTGCCAGTGTAAAAAGCATGTCCATAGAGGTTGGAACTGTTACGAAAAACAGACATAAGGGTTGTCGCCAATGGATTTTTAATTTCTTGTTTGTTTTCTACCTACAAGCCAATGCACTAATAATAAGAAATTCAGGTTGGAAGGGGAGACAAACAGAAAAAAAAAAAAAAAGTTCCCTCCTCCAGTATTTCCTGTCATTGATGGAAAACCAATGAAGCAGTGAGGTTATACGTTCCTTATGCTCTAGTAGATGGGTGACAATCACAAACTCAATGGTACAAAAAGTCCTATTGATATGATAATATACTGCTTACCTTTTTGACCAACCCACAGCACCATTGAAAAATGATAAATAGTCTCTGTTTTGATTTATAGGAAGAATAAGCGTTATGCATACTAATAGAAAACGTATCACAGATAGTACAACTACTGAAAACAAAAGGTGTAGCCAACCTAAAAATGAAAACAAAATCTTGATACACAGTACACTATAATACCCACTATCCAATCGGCATAAAGTTAATCAACAAAATTATACCAATATTAATCAGTACACAGCCACAGAAAATGAGACATATTAATTAAAATAACTAAAATATAGTAGTCAGAAGAGCATAATCTAATACTTCTCTGGCAGGCAACAATATTAACAGGAGCATCAACTATATATGTACATGTCTTCATCAAAACCCTAAATATCTAAATGAAACATCAAATTTCAAGGAAACTTCAATGTTTTGCAAAATAATCAACCTTTTTTTTTTTTTTTTGGATAAAAATTATAAATGAGGAGGCTAACATTTTAAATGAAAGTAGTAGAGGCATCCTTCAGTCTGCTTTTATCAATAATGGTAAAACTGGACTCAAATAAAGGAATTTTCAAAGAAAGTTCTTGAAGACATAGCTGAATGCAATGGAACTAAAGCTTGACCAAAGATGTTTCAATATGTTTGAGTCATCTACGAGGAACATATTGTTAAAACATGGACAAGCATAATCACTAACCTCAAAAGCTTGTAAACCATTATGGTCTGACTGCACAGAAAAAGAATTTGTGATTCACATAGAAATTCAAGGTGCATTTATTGACTAAAATGACTTCATCTCTAGCAGGCATATCCCTGGTTATTTTTTTAAAGTAGTAGTTACTCAGATAAACATGTCATCTCAACTAACTGGAACATTAACAGTATGCTCCACTAGGACTGTAGATCCTTCTACAAACTGATGTTATCCAGAAACACAATTATCCAGATCAAAACTTCTACCACCACTCTAAGTTGAGAATAACTTAAAATCGTTCAAAACCCTGATTGCCAATCACTTAAGACAGGATGGACCTCATTATGTAGCATATAACTCCACAATGAAGGAAGCCAAAGAGAGTTCCAACACTTCATTCGCATAGTACCAGTGAACTAAATTGAAATCAGTTTTATAACCAGGAATTGAAATGCCAACAATATTGAGGTGTCTCACATTCCTACAATTTTTTCATTCAGCAATCAGGATTTCAGTTGACTCAAAAGCCATACCAGAATTTGAAAATGGACCCTCAGGGTATAAGCATGCAAATCTTTTTCATGGTATCCCACTCAGGCATAAAAAATGATATCCTCTTTTCTATTACCCGGCATATTGTAAATTCATCTATAGACAATACTTACGGCATGTTTGGTTTGAAGATATATAAGGAGAGGAGAGGAAAGGAAGAGAAGAGAAAGAAATAAGGAAAAAGGATGAATTTCATGTCTAACTAAATAATGAAAAAGAGGCACGAGATTGATCCTCTTTTTCACTCATTTACTTCTTCCCAACACCCCCTTTTTTTCCATTCCTCTTCTCTCCTACCATTTCTTCCAACCAAACATAAGCATAAGGGATTTCTGTTCTATACAAAATTTATAGTTTACTCAGACTTCCTATGAATCTAGTATCACAATGTACTACGCAAACAAACCTAAGGCCAGTTTAGGATTGTGATGGCTGATGAAATAAGATGCTTCTACTATGAAGATAAAATAGACTATTGATTAAAGAAATAGCGTGGTGTTTGGTAAATTGTGTTGTTGCAGTTGCCTTGAACTTGAAAAACATGTGTTTCAGTAATGGTAAATTTTGTTATGAAATTATTATTTTATTATTTAATGATTAAAACTTACATAAGTTTTAATTGACTTTTATTTACATATTAGGGTTTATGAAAAAAATAAAACATAATTGTCTTTTTCTTAAAATATTATGACTCTAATAGGAATTTTAAAAAGGTGTGGTGACTTATTTAATAAGCTACTTATAAAAAACAAACTCCCATGTGTTTTCAGAAGCTGAAATAAACAGCTTTTAAAAAAAATTAACAAATACATTTTTTGTCAAAACTTATGAAATAAACATCTTATTGCGTTTCAACCTCAATCTCAAATGGTACCCCAGACGTTCTGCAGAACATCAACCTAAAGTAACAGGCAAGAAGCCCAAAATACACTAATATGTGACCATCACTTCGACTTGTCAATCTCTTCAGAATTTGCAAAAGTGTATAGAAAAACATAAATTCCTTCAAAATGCACAAGCAAACTCTTGTTTTGATAGAGTAAACATGCAAGTTTTAAACCCTAGGCCAATTCATACCCACAGTCACAGAGAGAACAATATCTAAAAACAAAGAAAATAAGCAACAAAATTTACAACAAGCTGAAAGACTTACCTGACCGAGCTAAGACTAAAATTCTTCAATGACCAAGACGCAACCTTTCACCGCCACCTTATTGTTGAAATCAACATTCGCATCAATGAAAAAAATAAAGTAAAAGTAATTAATATTCACAGGCCCATAGCTTATCTGCAAAAAACAAAGCAAACCCCAAATGAAATCAAATGCAACCCATCACAGAATTCACCAAATAAAAATCACCCATAAGTGAACTCATCAAAATTTTCGTGAAAATAATAATAATAATAAGAACGAAATTCTTTGTTTTTGTTTGTAATTTAAAAAAAAAAAAACACACACACACACACACACAAAAAAAAGCCAAACTGGGATTTTTGCGGAGAGGAAAAACAAAATCTTACCTGAAAAAGGGATAAATGTTCCAAAAAAATGAAAAAGATAAAGTACAGGTAAGAAGAACAAAAAAGGAAAAAAAAAAAATCTCACTCTAGGAGAATCCGCCAATAGAATCTGACATGGAGGTTACAGTGAAGTAGTAATCAAGCAAAAAAGATTAATAATATAGCAGCTGAATTTTTTTGGTTTCTTGTTCTTGAAACCCTCACCTGAACCAAGGAAAAAAACAATATATATATAGAGATCTTTGAAAATTGGAAATTTCTTGAATTTTTTTTTTTAAAAAAAGGAAAATGAATAAAATTGATGGGAAATAAAAGAGAAAAAAAAAGGAATTTTGAAGAAAAATATATTGTAAGCAGAGCAAATTGCCAGCGAGAGTGAGAGGGGAGAGGAGCCTGAAAAGGAGGAGCAAAGACACGAACATGCAAACTCCGGCGTTGTCGTCATTTGGCGATGCCTTTGAGATTGAGTTTTGTCTTTACGAAATTCTACGTATCCAAAATTTTTTAATTTAAATAAGTATTTTAAATAATATAATATTAATTAATTAATTAATATTTTTTATAAAATTAAAATAAATTAATTATATTATTTAATTAATTAATATTAAATTATTTTAAATAAATAAAAATAAAATATATAATATTATTATTATAAAAATTATAATGTGACGTCATATTATACTTTATTAATAATAATATTTATAATTAAATTATTATTAAAAATAATTTATAATATTAATTTTATTAAATTAATATTCAAAAAACAACAATCTCCCACACATTTAATAAAAAAAATTATTTCTATTTAATTATACATTATAATTAAAAAAAATTACCACTTTTGCGAGGATATTGCGAGGACAGTTTGGCCGAGTGGCTCCCCCATATTATATTCCCTTATTGACATTTGTTTCCTTTATTAATGTTGTTTCTGTCCCAACCATGTTTATCTCCTTTTAATATAAAAATTACATATTATCTGTTTAAAAAAATTTAAACTCGAAATTACTATTATCCGTTTAAAAAAATAATAAGATTTTGGATGCAGATATGAAAAATTAATTTCGGGTAACAGAGTTTGGTAAAATGAGATTGCTTACTTTTGTGGCCAATTGAAGCTTTCAGTTGAGTTGGGAATATGGCAAAATTCGGCGTCTAATAGAGGAAGTAAAAAAAACTAGTGAGTTTGATGAAGTCATACATTCATACGAGTCCTATAGATCTAATTTTAAAAAACTATCATGTGGTCACGCTACACGTGTAGATTTATTGTCATCACCTTTTTTTTTTAAATAAATACACAAAGTGAATATTATACTTGAGATTTATGGAGTGTCTGACTTGATTCATATATTTAATTATAGAGACAGCTCACTAATTCATCTAGTATAATTTATTAATATATATATATTTAATTAGTTATAATTAAAGATTTATTGAGACTCTAAATATATATAATAATTTTATAGATCTTAATATTTGAATCTCAACTTGAGTCTCAATATTATATGTCGTTCGTTTATTAAATAATGAATTATATAATTAATAAAATTATTTAATTACTATCAAATAGATGAATGTTACATTAATTAAAAATTAAATTGAAGCTTAAATACTAAAATATCTAATATTACTCCCAAAAAAAAAATCAACATTCGTTCAAAAATTTATTTCTACCCATAATGTTGGAAAAATACTTACTTTTATTCTATATTATTGGGTGGATTAGGGAAAAAGGTCCGCGGGAGCTCGAAGCCCTGCCATTAACATGCTAAAGGAAATGGGTATCGATTTTTTTTTTTTTTTTTGTGGATTAAAAACAAACGTTAGCATGCTCGGGCTTATCTTTTTACCTTGGTCATCTCGATCTGGGCTTAGCCTGGAGGACTAGTCCAGTCAAATTTGGACTCCTCAATCATCAATCTGCCTGCCCTTTTGCTTCCTGAAATATTAATTTATTAAGTAATTGAATACAATTCAGATTAATTTCCTAAATTTAGTATAAAATTTTCAGAATAGCATGTATATAATTGCAACTTAACTACGAATGTCGGCAACCTAATTGATGATTTCCATTGAATGTCTATATATATATATATATATATATATATATATATAAGCATAATCTTAAGATGCGAATCAACATCATCATATATATTAAGTTTTTAATATGGAAAATATTAACATAGTATAAGTTGGTGTTGATTACAGAGGCCGTGAACATGAAGGCCATATGATGTCAACAAATTAAAGCTCACATGCAGCCCCATTGCCTGAAAAGATGGAAAGGAACGAGGCATTCGTTGGCCATGTGAAGCTGCGGCTATATAAAAATACCAATTTATTAAATATAGCCGATGAATATGGACCAATCTAAACGTAGGGGAATCACTTACATTAAGTTGTATTAAATCTATATCTATAGCCAAAGCTAGAGGTTTCCAGGCAAGGATTAAAGAAAGCCCAGGCCCAGGCATGCCTTAGTTCTCTTTTATTTATTTATTGTCTTCCCAACAATTAAAAAAACATCTTATTTAATTTTGAATGTTTAACAGCTACTTGTTAGTATTGGGAAACCAAAATCCAATGATCAGATGGTAAACCAATTTCCTTCCTGCATATACGGGCAAAGTTTTGAATTTCCAAATTTATATCCAGATTGCAGTATTATAAAATTGATATTTGAGGATTTCAACTTTTAATAAATCTTTTAATGGTTATTCTATGATGTCGTAATTAAAGTTATGGTATCAATACAGTAATTAAATATAAAATATATAAGAAAATAAAATTTTTAAATTAACATTAATTGTAAAATAAAATATAAGACTTGTAAATGAAAGGTAAAATAAGTAAATTAATAAAAAATTGATAAATTCATATATTATTAGTAAATAAATAAAAAATTGTAAATATAAAATAAAATTTGTAAATCAACAATAAGTACAAAATAAAATATAAATTTTAGAAATTAAACATAAGATTTGTAAATAGAAGATAAAACAAGTAAACGAATACAAAACTAGTAAATTGATATATTACTAGTAAGCTAAAAAAAATTCTTGTAAATATAACTTAAAATTAGTAAATCAACATTAACTGAAAAATAAAACATAAATTTTAGAAATGAAACAAAAGACTTGTAAATAGAAAGTAAAATAAGTAAATTAGTATAAAACTAGTAAATTAATTTATTATTAGTAAACAAAATAAAAACTTACAAATATAACATAGAACAAGTTAATCAACATTAAATGTAAAATAAAACATAAATTTTATAAATTATGCCTAAAACTTGTGAATAAAAGAAAAAATAAATAAATTAATATAAGAGTTACTGCAAACAAAAATCACAATTATAAAATAAAAACTTATTATAACACTTATTACCGAATACATTTATTGATTTTTTTATTTAAATTCAATAATACTAGTTTTTCATTTTTATAATACATGTGATGTTTTATTAAATATAAAATTTATTCTTAAAATTAGATTTTGAAAAAAATCTTGTTTTAATATATTTCATAGTTGTTGTAGATAATATTGTTTTGTATCTTTCTGCTCTTCATCAACAACAACCTTAAATTGTCTCTAAGTATAAGTAAAAAATTTAAAATTACATAACATATGCTTAAGACTAAAAATGAGATCTAATTTTATTATATATCATATATGTATCTAGTAATATAAGAATATATTTTTTTTTATTTTGTTTTTTCTTGATCCACTTCAAGATAAAAATAATTGTGTTTAATTAATTTGTGTAATAAACAAATATTACTATAGAAAATGAGAAAATAAAATATACAAAAGTCATAGAATAAATATAAAATTTATGGTTAAACCACTTCCACGAAACTTATTCCACTTTTTTTAGTATAATTTTTTAGTTAATTAATGAATTTTTTTTCTTTATCTAATTAAATAAAATATTTTTTTGTAAATAAATAAAATATTTTTACTAAATTTTATAGAAATAATGTTAATTTTTTAAATAATTAATAATCTTATAAGAATTTAAAGATTTTACTTTATATTTACTAATTTTATATATAATTTATAATATTTATGTTTATCACAATTTCGATGCCATAATTTTTATTATGATATTATATAATTTTCTAAAAGTATCAATAGAATTGTAATATATCTTTTTTTAAAAAAAAGAAGAGTTTTTTTTTGCTTCATTGATGGTACTTTACTTTCAAATAAGGCTCCACATATGCATTAGATATCGAAGAATTCGCCGTTAGTACAGCGGACAACGAAAAGAAAAAGTTTATGCATTTATGCCGTGATCCATACCCTCCGTTGGTACTGTCCCGACAATTGCATGCTTAGTACAGAGGAAACTGAATGGTTAAGATAAATAAATAAATAACTGATTTGGAGTTAACAAGCTCACGCTATATATAATTAATTAATTAATCCTGCATGTTTGTAGTATCACCAAATCTCACGACAGAAGCATGATTCAAGAATCACAACCCTAGCTAACATAAATAAAGAAAAATAAATATTGTAAAAAATTTCAGCCCGCAATAAATTCATTTCACACGGTTTTACTTAGGGTTTTATTATTGGAGTCACAGTCAATACAATCAATACTTGTCCAATTCAGTCACATAAAATTAATGCATGCATGTCGAATTGTCGATAGGGTTCTTCATGCTGACGTGACCAACTTCCCGTTTGCTTACGTTAACAAAACTTTAGCAGTCAAACCCCAAAGGTCTCCTTTTGGTTTTTGTTTTATTTTTTGAAACGCTCTTTTTGGTTTATTATTATTATTATTACCACTACTTTGCCTTAAGGAGGCAGAAAATAATGATTACTTCTTAGTTTGATTGGATAAACGATCAAGCCCACTTCTTGTCTGCGAAATTAATAATTTTCACTTATATGTTAAAATCCACCAAAATTTCCTTGACAGTAATAATACTAGATTTATTTATTAAAAAAATTGAAATACCCACAAAAAGCGTATTTAACTATTTAACATTGTAAAGTTTAAGAAGTCGTTATAAATTTTAAAACATAGCTGTGAATAGATATGGTTATTAAGAATATAAATTTCAAACAACCTTCTACTCCTTAGCTGATTTTAGAGTACAAGTTAAATTTATGAGCTTCTCCAATAAATTTCTCTTAGACAAATTCAATTGGCTTAGAAAGAATAATCTTGAATTAGATTTGAGCTTAATCAATTTCAATTTTGAATTAGATTTGAGCTCAATCAATCTCAATACTTGCCGTCGTTATATTGTAATACAATATAATGACGGCAAGTAATTATGATTTTACAATATAATGACAGCAAGTAATTATATTGAGTAATTAAAATCATACTACCTATATATAATTCTTATGATTTTAATTACCTCGCATTTAATTAAAACAAGAGTAAAATTCCACTTTTGATGAAGTAATATTTCTTTCTTTTTTTTTTATCTTAAGTTAATTTCAAATCATCAAACAACATTTATCTTATATAGCACGTAATTGACCATCTTTAAGTTATATTTATTATAACTTATAATTAATAAAAAGAATGTAAAAATAAGTAATATGCAAGTCAACTATATGGGACCAATGCTCTCTCTCTCTCTATATATTTTCATGAATGCCTACAAGGAGGTGAGGTGTTTGGGTGTGGATCAGAATTACTTAATATGACGCATGAATGTTGATTTTGTAAGTTGGAGATTTATCAAATTCATGTCTCAATCCCATCCCCTCAACCACTACCCTAGCTGGCTAGTTACTAAGCGAACAACAGCTTCTGTGACCAAATAAAATCTATTGAAGGGTCCATTTTTTTTTTTTTTTTGTCATTCTTTTTCCAATATCAATCAATTCTAATATTTCTCCGCTCGACTAAGAATATAGATAAAGCACGCTCACATCTTCTGCGTCACACAACTCTGTCGTTGATTTTCTCTTCGACAATTAAAACGCACTGAACACAATGTAGATGTCGTAGTAACCACGATTCGCGATGAAGATTGATTCACAGATTGAGAGAGACAGAGACATGGACAAGACTGTCGCGGCCTATGCCCCGTCACGTGGCACTGTGGCCCCGTCCGTACGATTTTCTTCTTCTTTTCTCACTTTCCACCAACCCAACCACCGTGCTGCCCACGTGATCCCGTCCCCCCCTTCCAAGACCTTTCTTACCCGTCACTCCCTCTTGCAAAGCCTTCAGCCCTTCACTACACACGCTTATTAAATTTCCTTTTTTTGGTTTCTGAGTTCGCAACTGACGTTACCTTTATATGTGTATTAGCTCCTCCTTGAATGATTGAATTGAACGATTACGTCTCCTTCTTGCTTTCGTTTTCGCATCCCGTTCTGAATTAAATAATCTGGCCACGTGGACACGAGGCCGAGAAGTAGTGTCACCAACCAAAGGGAATTGCGTATTCGTTGCAATCTCCACTAATTGTGGCTGAAGAAGCCGAAAAGAAGAAGACTGTGTTTCGAATTTGACATCACCAGCAATCATCACTTCCGATGGCGTGCATGTACTGCCATCACATTGTCATTACTCTGTTACTGTTAGCTTACAGGAATCCCTATTCTTATTTGTAATTTAAGTTGTTATGTAAGCGTTTAATAGTAATATTAAATTATACGTCTCAATCATTTCCCATAATTGGATTTTTATTTTAAGGGTCTGGTTACAACATAATATTATCTTATCCGCTTCTGAAAAAATAGCATAATCACATCAGTTTTATTTTTGGCTATATTCAAGTATCTCGGTCACCATTAATATTATTCTTTTAGAAATAAGAGTCTAGTGAGTTCATGATAAATATAAATTAATATATGAATTGAAAGACAAGTACTTAAAAGTAAGCTGTAAAAAAAATGAAATAAGAACGAAAAATAAAATATACATACACAGAAATTGAACACGAAGTCTGTACGATATTATGTTAGAGATATTAAATTAAATAAAATTTATACTTAGGGAGAATTAATTAAACACAACATTTTTTTTGTTTCAAAATTAATTACCGTATTAAAATAATTCTCATCATTAATTCGACAGAATCCTAATACTACTCTTTTGTGTAACTGTTCCATACATTTGCTGATGTTCAAAATTCAAAATATCTGAGTTATGTTTCGATCGAAGAGATGTTTTTGTGAAAAGCAAAACAATGGGTGCGGGGACCATTCTTTTGTACACTAGTGAGTAAAAACTGTGGTATACTTTTGATTTTGCAAAATTCTAATGGCAAATCGCCTACCTCATGTCTATTGTCTAAAAGACATCACTAGCAAAAATGGACCAATGAAATTGGGGCATTCATTTCTCTTTCAAAGAAAAATCAATAATTTGAGACAGTGGACCGATTGCAGGAAAATCTGCCGAACCCCACAAGAAGGCAGTACTTGTGTGTGGAGAATTAGGTATGCAATCAACAAGCGTTGGCCCAATGGCCACCTGTTGTCTTCAGGATTCATGACTTTGTTACATGCAACGTGTGCAAGGTAGGATCTCACATTTTTCTTACATTTGCGCCTTCAGTGAGTAGGAAAAGTAATGAAAAAGAGATTTTGATAGTGAAATCAAAATTGAACCCTTAATTCAACCACTCCCTATCAGGAAAAAAAAAAAATCACCCACTCAAAAATACAATTCTGATATGATTCTATATATTAAATAATAATTTAAAAAAAAAAAAGATAAACCACTCACCGGAGCATATGGATGGGCCAAAAATTAAAAGAAAAAAAGAAAATAGAGTTGAACCAAAGGTTTGGTAAGAAAAATAAAAAGACCCAATTTCGTTATCCATTGAATTAATGTTATATGATTTACTACGATTATTTTAAAATATGAATATGATTTTGATTTAAAGTAGTATTATACTTAAAAAATTTGTGCCCAAATAATGTTTGGTCAAACAAATTCATCTTACCTACTATTATATCAAATATACAATCATTTTGCCCCTCTTATTTACCAAAATATAGAGAAAAATAATTCAATACGTGAATATAGACACTCTCTCCCTCATATATATATATATATATATATATATATATATAAATAATCGATAACTGAAAATAATATATATATTTGAAAACACATAAATAATCGATAACTGAAAATAAAAAATTTTACTAAGTTATAATTAATATAACTTATAATTTATATAAAATATACAAAAATTAATCTCATTATTATATTACAACGACGATAAATTACATTAATTATAATCCAGCAAAACCGGAAATAAAACCCGTTGGATTCATTATTGTTGCATTCTTATCGTATAGACTTTGGTTTCAAAGTAATCATGATTGAAAAGTGAAAACTGAAAAGAAGCCGACGCATATTTAAAGTGACCAAACAAACAGAGAAAAATCTGAACCAGCCACGTCATATTGTACGGACAGGGGCCTTTTTCTTCACGTAGAGGAATCTATCAACTCAATATTTTATTTATTTTATTCTTATTATTGTTATTTTTCGAAAAAAAAAAAGAAAAATCAGATGGAAACGGTTAATTAGGTTGTCTGTCACATTCGTGTGTAGTTAAAGGCAAAAGGTGCCCAACAAGTAGAATCCTTCTCCATTATTGTTCTAAGTTCTAACATAAAATTTAAAAATATGAAACACACCTATTTTTCTACATACAATTATACAGATTATATATGGAGGTTAATTCGGTGTAAATGACAACTAATTTGTCTCAAAATATATTTAAGGTTGATTTAGATGTTAAATGTAGAAAAGATATATGGTTCCTAATTAACAATAAATGCTCAATTGCCATAAAATATTAGGTAAAATTAGTCTCGTGTCAACTTTTTTCTAATAATTCTCATGTAGCAAAAAGATCTTATGAATTAAAAGAAAGATAAATAGCCATTATGACCTACAATAATTAATCAAAGCAAAATAAAATTAGAAAGAAAGAAATTGTATCAAAGCATAAAAGCAAAGCGAAAAGAAAACAGAGAAGTGAATGGCAGCTGGTGGTACGCAGGCAGTGAGCACACCAACCTCGAGGGCTCATAAAAAGTGGAAGTTGGTATGCAACAAAGCTCTGAGTATGAAGTTGAACACTCGAACCGTGTAGGGGTGGGCACCGCACGGGCTGCTCCAAGTTACCTTAAATTATTAACTGAAATAAATTACATCACACAAGTGCATTCTCATCTCTCTTATCTTCGACTACTCTTTTATCACCGATGATAATCAATTTGATTATATATATAGCAACTTATTACTTTAAAGGATAAATTAACGGATAAGAAAAACACATATTAAAATTTAGTGTATTTTGTTACATAATAAATTAAAGTGTATTTTTTTCTCTTTTAATTTAAGTCTTACAATGTTTGGGAGAGATTTACAATGTTGCGAATTGTTTTTTTATCATATTACAACGTTGTAAAATAGTTTATAATATTATAAAAGTCTATTTGCAATGGTGCAAAATCTACACAGACCTTAATTATGGATTGAAAAATTTTTGTTATATATATACATTATTTCTCTAGTGCTAGCATACTCATTTTATTTTTTAAACGTAAACATACTATTAAATCATAATATTTAATATAATCATTTTAATTAATTATTAAATTATGTGTCCCACCAAAATAATGAAGATATCCGCACGATGAGAATATATATATATATATATAGATAAAAGAATCTAGTTAAAATACTAAAGTCACAAAAGGAGTTTTAAGGTATCATTAATTATTCTAATAAATCATTTTATAACCCATTTGGTAGCTTATCTGTAACAGTAATGGAAGAGAAGGTGGGTGAGTAGGCAACATTAAATATTGCTTCTTGAATCTCTATATCTAATTTTGAGTTAAAAGAAAAATCAAGTCAAATTTGAAATTAAAATAACCTAACCCAACATTAATCAAAATAAATTAGAAAAAAAAAAAGATATTTTCTTCAGATATAGAAAGAGTGGTTAATATTTATCAAATTCAATTAAGCTTAGTTATTAATAATTACAACAATAAACATTTCGAATCATCTTTGGAATATACATGTATCACTTATGGGTCATATATATCATGACTAATTACTATGTATGCAGGTGCATCTATAATTTCTTTCATTCCAATCTTTTACGGTTTTGAAATTTGTGAATTTCGAATAACACTAATGGGGTTAGTGCATAATAGTCAATGCGGTTAATTATTAATAAAATTTCTCAATACATTTGGCACGAGAAAGAAATTATTAATATTCAATAATTAATACTTGTTATGATATTTTGTCCCATATTATCCTTGATGTTTACTAAGGTTCGACTAAAAGTTTTTTAAAATATACAGCTAAGCTTCAGCCAATCAAAACTCACAACTATTAAAAGGACCAATAAGGAAACTAACAAATACATTAAGGGCCAATGACCTTCGCCAGCCATTTTTGTATATATATACCCTCTCTTGCTCTTGCAGCCTCTCTACTCTTGTGAGCCTCCTAACACATACACCCCTCTCTCTCTCTCTCTCTCGCTCTCTGTCTCTATAGATCTCAGAAATACTGAGTCTTCGTATTAATTTCTAGGGTTTTTTATTTTATTGAGCGGTTTTATTGATGAGTCTCTGTAGCTATAAAATTTCTTATTACTTTGTAAACTTTTTTTTTTCTACGGCACTTGTAAAATTGTTTTAAAATCTCCTTTTGACGGTAATTTTGGCCGGAATCTGACTTGGGTACTGTTCAAAAGTTTTTCTTTTTCCTGTTAAATCTGATCGGATAAATCGAACCCAGAGTCCCAGATAGCCTTCCCGATTCTATCTGAAAGTTTTTATTTTTATTTTAATTATTTTAGTTTTCTTTTTTTGAGAGAAAAAATAGGGTTTTGTTTGGTTCTGAGTTCAACTTGTAAGAGTAGATTGGTGCCCTTCACATAATCTCTTATACTTTAACCAACGGTAACTCGACAAGTCAGCTTGTTACCGTGGTCTTGTGCTAATCTGTTCAAAAGTTGCAAACTTTCCTGTCCCCAATTTATTTTTATTTTATTGATTGATTAATTTCCATCAACAAATGATTTTGGGCTAGCTGATTTTCCATTTTTTCACCCCTTTCATAAAATCTATGTATTCAGTTAAAGTAAAGCTTCGTTGCATGGCGAGATTGACATTTGGCAGTCGTTGTTTGCGGGTGTAGCATCATCAAGATTCACATGCAAATACACGGCAGTTATGTGATAATCTCTTGCAAAGCACTGAGAATCTTGATGATGCTGCATCAGCAATAAACGGCTTAAAAAAGATTACTGAAGAATATTTTTGAGGCCTCACCAGTGCGATTAAATTTGCACTTGAGTTTTTACTATTCAACAACGAGTAGCTAGATTGCTTCTCCTTTCGGTTTCTGTTGCTGTCAGGTGATCAGGTGGGTATAGAGAATATTTTTCCAATCCTATTGTCTAATCTATTAGGGCAATCTTTTCATTGGATTCACTATCTTTTTTTATACACATACTTCTGTTCCTTGCAGGGGAGAACAGGATCTTGTTGACTCTGCAGATCTATGATTATTCTTCTGAACACGATACAATATGGGCTCTTATTTACACGACAGTAAGAATCTTTCTGATGCAGCCCTTCTTTCGTAGAAAGCATCCATCGATTGTTTTGTACATTCTATATATATGCTTAATCAGATCTATCTATGAACTCAACAGATCTTTGATTTTGATTATTCATTAAAGCAAAAAAGGTGAAAAATTGTGGGTTTTCAAAGCTTTGGTGTTGAAGGAAAAAGAACTTGAAGCCTTTTGATGAAAGCTCAAGGAAATCAGATTTCAGTAACAGAAAACACCTGAACAAAAGCTTCGACCAACAAGTGAGTTGGATGATTTTTTTTTTTTCCATTTATTCTTTTTTTAATAATTTCTGAAATTGGGTTCCACAACTGCCCGCCATGCTAAATTTGTCTTCACTATAAATGATTCAAAAATTAACTTAATTATTTTATGGATATTCTTACAAATGGTTTTGTGTCTGTGGATATAGTAGATCCTTGAAAGTTGAAACTGCTCTGAAAACTTTAATAGTATTCGAAAATATGCATAATATGGTGGGAACATGTGTCACATTGGCTAAATGTCACTGCCTTATTTCTTGGCTTTATTTTGTAGCGATAAGCATTAATTACCCATCAATCTTGTTGGTGGACCAACCACAACATCGCCATCTTGTTGTTTCTACTCTTTGCAGACATATTTCTTGCACGCACATTTCACCTCTTCAATAATAGTAATACAAATATTTCTTAAAATAACTTCAGTTTCGCTTTTTCAGTATACATATGTATTCATGGCAGTCATGATACAGTCATTTAAAGTTTATGGAGATCTGTGTGCCCCTATCACTATCTAAGCCATGGTTCTCATCTATATATATATATATATGTACGAGTATGTATATATATGTGCCCATGGTTCGTACCCAGTTAAGCCTTTGATTTTCAGACTGTTGTGTTAATTCAAAGTATCTCAAGCTGTGTGGTGATCAGTGAAGGATGCTTAACATAATTAAGTAGAGTCCAACAGCTTTTGAGCTTTAACTAATTACAAGACTTAGGGTATTATGAGACTGTCAAACTTTGGTTAATACCAACCTTTGCTTGGGCTCTGTTTGGTATTATACAGTGATATGACTTTAAGTTGTTATGAAATGTTACTTAACCCAATCAAGTTGAGTCCAACAGCTTTTGTACTTTAACCAGTTAGAAGACTTAGTTGTCTCTGTATAATAACCTTGGCAAATCAAAATCTTGATTCCACAAGTAGTTTGTAAGCTAACCATCATTAGAAACATTTTGGCCACCTTTTCAGTTACTTGGCATATCAATTAAGTCATATAATTAATGATTTAATAGAGCATTGAGATTGTAAATATATGTTGGTTAATTTTAAAATGAGTGTATATGTGTCAAAAATATTATTGCACCGACACAGGAATGACGTGGTATTTCGATTGTATGTAAGTTTGTCTCAACAACATGATATTATTAGTGATTATTTTGATTAATATACAGATTTAGAATGCAAACAATATGGATTAAAAATATTATAATGTTTACTGATTTACATATTTACCACTAATTTTTAATTTGGCTTTTATCAATTCTGTTCTTCACTTTGGGTTTATTTTTTTCTTTTTAAGGAATTTTATTTGTGAGATGATGATCCAGTAATGATATTTGAATATGATAATCCAGTTCAATTCTGCTTAATATCTCTGAGTAATGATCTTACAGTTAAGTGTTTTTTGTGTCTTGACATATCATCAGAAAGATACATATGTTGAAACTACCACGCTCATTTTCATGCGATTGCCGCAAAATACTTTGATTCATGGCTTGAGTGGTTAGGAAACGGTAAATAGTACCCTAGCAGTTATTATTTATGGAGTTCTATTCCTCGTGTTGAAATTGTTGATTTGGCTAGTTTTAGACTTCACATAAATAATATCAACTCATATTTTCAACAATCTGCAGACCACTTTTTATGAGGTTTCATTATTGTTTCAAATAAGGAACTTGCATATTTGTTTTTTAGAATTGCAAGCTGTGTATTTTATTGATGAAAAGATTAATATAATATTTTCCTGTCTTCTGAATCTCTTGGGTTTTTCTTTCTTCTCTTCTCTTTTTTTGTAATCATTTAAAGCTTTTTAAGCTTTTATTTCAAATGTAAGCATTCAATTTAATTTATTTTAAAGTATAGATCTAAGGGTGAATGACTTTTAATTTTAAAGTTTATGCATAATCTGCAAACTAATTTTTTATATCAGATCTGTCATATAAATTGTTACGTAGCCTCAAGTATAGAGACCAGATTTCTCCTCTGAGTTGTATTTCTCTTCTCCCTTCATTTCTTCAGAGATCTAAATCTTGGTACTATGTATGAGCTTGTGTTGCCTAGTGCATAGGATTTTAATTTAAAGTTTTATAAAGTTTTTAGTTTTAAAGTCTTAAAAGGATATATCGGCTGGACACCTGATGTGCAGGATCTGGATATGTTCTAAGTCAGATCTGATTTCAAAGCGTAGTTAAATCTACGGTCATCTGATTTAACAAAGCCACGTACCTAATAATCATATAAAGTTTTATTAAAATTGAATATTATTTAATTTTTCTGTTTATACTATCATCCTTTGATCCTATTTCGTATTGGTATCAGAGCCAAGGGGATAATGTGATATAGTTTAGAGTGTCTATGTTAGAAGGTTGTGCAAAGGTTGAATACTGCAGGAGTGTTGAGTGTTACCTTGGGTGCCGCAGTAGCTTTTGGTCGTAAGTCCTGATTTGGTTGAAGGACAGTAAAATCAATTCTTAGCTGTGGATTGTAGCCTTTCCTGTAGAACTAAAATTAGAGCATATGTTTATAACATGGATTCTCTACTCTTTAGAGCATCATCATTTTCTACACAAAGCATGGTGTCAATTCAGAAGAATTCATAATTGAAGATTTTAATAAAGCTATGGGAACTTCCAAAGAGTTTTAAAGATATGATATATAAAACTAAGAAACTTGATTTCTTAAAGAATGATTATGTCATTAAAACTGAAGAACATGATATAATCCTTTCAAAGCCTTTTAAAACAATTCAATTATTTTCAGAACAATCCTTAAAGAAATTAAAAGAAAAGAATTTTAATTATATTTACATTGGTTTAATTTAAGTAGGAATAAAATTATTAACTAAAGAATGAGTAAACATTTCAATTTTGGCTGTCCTCAAATACGGGGAGATTTATCTCCTTTGATGATTTTTTGTTCAGTAGCATTGAATCAAGTCTCTGTAAAGGACCTATTTCCTTCAGCTGTTATCTAAATATAACAGTTTTCTTTAAAGATAAAAATATTTTAAAGAGCATGGTTCTTCAAATTAAAACTCACAATTATCATATGGTTGAAGGATTAATTCTTGTTGCATTAATTTTTAAAATTTCATACAAAGACATGCATTCTGCATTTAATACACAACATAAATATCAGTAAAAAAGAGATGAAACTCTTCTCTTGCAGATTGACTTATCCAAAGCTAATACTGTTATTGCAAGGCTCATCTAATGGAATCTGTCAATCTTCTTGAGGAATAGATTCTTAAAGGAGCCACTGAACCAATGATTTCAAAATAACTTGAGCCTAATACAGAGTTGCAAAACGTGACTCAGTATTCAGATGACAAAGTCAAATTGTCTTTTGGGAGATCTATATCCTTTAGATTCTTCGATAAGGATTCAAGCAGTAGCATTCCTTCAGTTGAAAGAAGATTTTCAAAAATACCTTCTGTAATAAATCTCCCATTTCAACCAGTTAATAGTCAATCTAGGTTTTTCACTTTAGATATACCTAGTTCATCCATTCATTATGTTGACTATACTACCAGTGTTCCTCATCCTATTTATATTAGTAAGCAACAAGAACGAGAACAAGAAGGAATCTTCTCTTCCAACTTCTCTCTTATTTTCTGTTGTTATTAAAAATAGAATTAATGTGATAGAAAAAGATTTTGAACTTGACAAAAATCTTTTTCACAATTATTTATATTCAGATAACAATAAAAATAAAAGACTTTGATTTTTTAAACATTTTTTTAACCAAAGAAAAGAGATTCAAGAAATTTATTATAAATTTATAAACTTACATAAAGATCATATATTATTTTTTGATTGGTTTGAGATATATGCTTTTGATAATCACATTGATTACCCATTTAAAGAATCAAATTCTAATGTTGTCAGAAAAAGACTCCTGAGTGGAACCTTTCTGATAGTGATAAGACTATAGAATCAGAACATCCATCTCTCATGAGTATAACCATTGATCATGGTGACCCTCTTATTCAAATTAAAGCCTCATCACATAAAATTCATAAGTCTACTAATCCTGAGACTAATTTAGATAGCACCATTCAACAGAATAATTTATGTAATGCTAATCTAAATACAATATGAAAGCAGTTGACTAGATTGGAAAACCAATTTCAGAAGTCAATCATAATTGTTTCTCCTACTCCATCTTCTTCTTTAAAATCTACAAAGTCTGATTCCGAGAAAAAGCTTAAAGAACCTATTTTCATGCCATTTCAGGTTTCAAAACATAGTCAAAAACTTATTCATAATTCAAAATCAGATTTTACTAAAACCATTTGTGATCAACTAGATAGGATAAATGTTTATTCTTCCTCTAGTAAAGTTCAAATTACTCTAGATAATGTCCAATCCAGCAAAATTGGTGTATTAGATTATCAAAATTGGTGTATTAGATTATGACCAGACTTCTATAGCCTCTTCAGATATAGAAGCATTTAAGAAAGAACCTCTTCTTAAAACCAATAAAATTCATTGGGAATTAGCTTTTCCTATAGTCAAATCTCTACCAGATTTGGCCACAGACAACAGACCAAGTGCTTTAAATCAATCTAGGTTTAATGCATCTTCTATCTATGAATGGAATATAGATGGAATGTCTGAATACAATATTCTTGGATTGTTGCAACAAAGGACTATGACAGTTAATGCTTATAAAACCCAATTAGGGACTTCTGACAAAACTATTGCAGAAATCCTTATAGTTGGGTTTACTGGTCAGCTTAAAGGTTGGTGGGAACATCTTCTCACGAAACAGCAACAATTAGACATCCTAAATACTATTTAAACATATGAGAATGGAGCTCCCATCTATGATGAATTGAATGATCCAATTCAGGATGCAGTAGCCACTTTGATTTTAACTATTTCTTTTCATTTCATAGGTGATCATTCTCACCTAAGAGATAAAAATACTGAGTTACTACATAACTTGAGATGTAGGAAACTTAGTGATTTATAAGAATATAAATCTACTTTATTCACCAGACTCTTTTTGAGAGATAATGCAAATCATATCACTTGGAAAGAAAAGTTTCTTGCAGGGTTACCAACCCTATTGGGTGAAAAAATTAGAAATTCTATTAAAGCCTTATATGACAACCAGATCTCTTATGACAATCTCACCTATGGTAAACTTGTCAATTTTTTCAATAAGGAAGGTTTAAAGATTTGTTAAGACTTAAAACTTCAGAAAAGTTAAAGTGGGAGCTTAGAAAATCTAAGCAAGAATTGGGCAGCTTCTGTAAGCAGTTCAATTATGATCCCTTTAAAGCCTCTACTTCTAAAGATAGTGATGGTAAGTATTCTTTCAAACCTTACAAAAAACATTATAAATCTAAGAAATATAAAAAACTATTTCAAGACTCTAGAGAACTCTTTTATAAGAAGCCTTCAAGGCTTTATAAAAAGAAAAGCTTCTTTAAAAGCAAAAGCAAACATAATGCCTCTTTCAGTTATAAAGAAAATACTTGTTTCAAATATGGTAAAAATGGTCATACTGTAAAATTTTGCCAGATGATTAAAAAGTTGCACGAGCTTGACCTTGATGAACAAGTACTTTCAAAATTAGCTCCTTTGCTCATTGAGTCATCTGACTCTGAGTCTTCTATAACAGGAGACAATGAGCCTCTTTAAATTGATGAACTAGTAGACTCTGATTCTAAATCAGAAAGCAGTAGCTCTACTAGCATTGAATCTTATTTAAAGAAAGTCAATGTATTGACAAAAGATCAAGAAACTTTTCTTGAATTAGTCAAATACATCTCTGATCCAGCTCTCTAAAGAGAGTATCTTGATAAACTTCTAAAATCCTTAGAAGTAAAAGATAAAGCAAGTAAAAGATAAAGCTGAAACTTCCAAAGTCCCTATAATTAAAAAGAACACGTATGATTTTACTGAAATCTTGGATAAAACGAAAACAAAGAAGATAGCTTCTAATATCTAAGATCTTCAAAAAGAGATCAATAACATTAAATTATAAATAAAAGAATTGAAAGAAAAATAGAAGAATGATTCTGAAACAATTTAACTTCTTTTACAAAGACAACTTCAAGAAGATTCTGACAAAGAACCAGAATATGATGATGGTGATAAAAATAAATAAAGTCTTGAAAACATCGAGTCTGTCCCTAATGATTTTTTATTTATTTTAAAATAAATCACCACACGAAAATATTTAGTTAAAGTTACCATAATTTTTTCCAAAGATTTTGAAATTGACACCATTGCCCTTTTTGATACTGATGCTGATTTAAACTATATTAAAGAAAATATTATCTCAAAACGTTTTCATGAAAAAACAAATGAAAGACTTTCGGCGGTAAATAATTTAAAGCTTAAAGTCAAATCCAAAGTTAATCCTTCTGTTTATAGTGGTGGTTTTGAATTCAAAACTTATTTCCTGTTGACAAATGACATACATCATGTCGTCATTTTAGGAATACTATTTATAAACTTTATTAATCATTATACTGTCAATTATGATAGTATATCATTTAAAGTAAATAATAAAAAACTTTTTTTCTTTTATAAAAAAGTCTAAAATAAGGAATTTAAATATTGTTAAAGCATGTTCTGTTTATCAGAATTACATAAATACTCTTCTTAAAATAAAATAGAATGATTTGATTTGTTTGAAAAAGGATTTGAATCTACAAAGAATGGAAAACCAACTTCAAAGTGGTTTTATAAAGCAAAATATTTCTGAATTTAAAAATCTCATTGAAAGAGAAATATGCACTGATTTACTAACTGGCTTCTGGGATAGAAAGCAACATTTGGTAGATTCGCCATATGCACTGATTTACTAACTGGTTTCTGGGATAGAAAGCAACATTTAGTAGATTCGCCATATGAAAATTCTTTTGATGAAAAGTAAATTTCTACTAAAGCACGTCCAATCCAAATGAAAACGAATTTGGAACAATATTGTATGAATAAAATCAAAGATTTGGAGTTTAAAGGACTTATTGTTAAATCTAGATTTTCATGGTCTTGTGCTGCTTTCTATGGTAATGAGAATTCTGGAATAGAAAGAGGCACACTAAGACTTATCATAAATTACAAGCCTCCTAATAAAGCTTTAAAATAGATTAGGTATCTAATACCTAATAAAAAAGATTTACTTCAAACTTTACATTCTACATTCATATTTTTAAAATTTGACATGAAATCTGGATTTTCGCAAATTCAGATTCATCTTAAAGACAAGTATAAAACTGCATTAACTATTTTTTTTGGACAATATGAATGGACAGTTATACCTTTTGGTTTAAAGAATGTCCTGTCAGAATTCCAAAGGATTATGAATGACATTTATAATCTTTATTCTGAATTTTGTATTGTTTATATTGATGATGTGTTGATCTTTTCTCAAACAATTGATCAACATTTCAAACATTTAAAAACTTTTTATTATGCTACTAAAAAAATTGGTCTAGTTGTTTCAAGCTCTAAAGTCTCTTTATTTCAAACTAAAATCAGGTTTCTAGGACATTATATATATAAAGGAACAATTATGCCTATTGAGAGATCTATTGCATTTACTGACAAGTTTTCTGATAGGATTTTTGACAAAACTCAATTGCAAAGATTTCTTGGCAGTTTAAATTATGTACTTGAATTTTGTCTTAATATTAACAGGATCTCTAAACCTTTGCATAATAGACTTAAAAAGAACCCTGTTGCATGGACAGATGAGCATACTAAAGTTGTAAAATTAATAAAGAATACTGTAAAAAAAATACTATGTTTATTTTTAGCTAATCCTACATTATCTAAAATTGTAGAAACTGATGCCTCAAATTTAGGTTATGGAGGAATTTTAAAACAAGTTGAAAATAATAAATAACAGATAGTACAATATGTTTCTGCATACTTGAATGATTGCAGAGAAACTATTCTACTATTAAAAATGAAATCTTATCTATTGTGCTATGCATTTCAAAGTTTCAAAGTGATTTGTTAAATAAAAAATTTTTACTTAGAATTGACTGCAAAGCTGCAAAACATATTTTAGAAAAAGATATTCAAAATATTGCATCAAAACAGATTTTTGCACGTTGGCAAGCTATTTTAAGTGTTTTTGATTTTGATATTGAGTTTATTAAATGTGATAAAAATTCTATTCCAGATTTTCTAACTAGAGAATTTTTGCAGAATAGATAATACCACCCAAGAGGGATAAGGGTAAAACCCCCTTAAAGACCTTAAAAAAATTATTTCAACTCATTCTAAAGAAAAGTTACTTTCCTTTATAATGCCAATCAAGTCTTGGATTGACATGGTTGAGGAGCAAGAAGCTCAGTCTAAAGCCATCATCTCAGATGAGCAGGTAAAAGAATGGATGCAATCCATTTCTAAATCCCTCGAGCTCATGCTTGCTTTATAAAGTTTTTCTCAAACTAAAGCTCTTTCTCAAGTTCTTAAGAAAGAAAAATCTGTTTATAAAGAAGTTATAAAATCTTCTTCTTCTTCTAAAGCAATTGTTTCTAGAGAAAGCTCTTCTTCACAAATTGTTATTTCACAACAAAAACGTTCTAAAAAATCATATTGGTTTGGTAAAGCGTATCACCAAAATGTTTTAACAATAGAAGATATGTTTTATCATTCTGATCAATTTCAAGTATTTTCAAAGTTTTTCTCTAAAGGCTGATTTTTTAAACCATGGGATTTAACAAAACCCCAGCCTTATTATCAAGTCATAATTGAGTTCACTGAGTCTATCAAGTTCAAACTCTTTTTCCTTAGTAAGTCTCATTCTAAGCCGGCATACTCTACTGCCACAATTTTAAAGGTTCTGAGCCCAAAATAGTAGGGTGAACTACTCTACAATTTTAAATTTTTTTCCCGTCAATTTTCAAACCTGTTTAAACTATTGTCGGTCTTTCTCATATTGGGACTATCAACAGGCTTAGTTTAACACGTTTTTCATACAAAATCCTAAGAAGACTCATTCATGGTTATTTTTCTTTAATTAAAAAATAACCATTCAAAACCTTCCAAATTGGTTCCAACAATTGTGAAATTATTTTGGTCCATATTAAAGATTTTAACTCTTAACACCATAAATTGCTTGAACCTTTTTAAAGCCCATTATACCCCTTCTGAGTCTGAGAAAAAACTTCCTCATTTTATATGTTTTTGTACAAATTTATTTCTTCCTTGGGTTTGGATGTGGAACCTTCAGTATCACACTCAAGATACTCAATTAGTTCTTCAAAGAACCTTTAAAGTTAAATGGTGATCTAAATTTGATAAGAAATCAAAGCTTACTGAAATTATTGTTCAGAATTGGCTCTCATTAAAAGGCCTTTTAAAGCCCAGTATTGAGCAATCTAAAGTTCAAGACACTTTTTTAGCTCAGAGTTCAAGAGCCCTTCTGGTTAGTGCCAAAACTGAAGTTGAGTATTTTAAAATTATGGAGTAGCTTCTCTCCTCCATGTCAAAATCATCTGTTGTAGAGTCTTCTGATCAAGATGATGATGATGAGCCGTTTATCTCTCTTAGAGATGATAATGAAGATGACTGCTTGGTATTTTGTCTCCAATAAAGCCTTGTAAATAAAGCTTATATTGTGTAAAAAAAAAAGTATTTTTTCAGTTTGTGTATTTACTTTTATATTTGTATTTATTACTTGTATTTGTAAAGTTACAAAGCTACAGTTGAACACATATGAATGTATTTCATTTGTATTTTTATGAATGTATTTGTATCTATATTTGTACTTGTAAAGCTCCAATATAAAACTATAGACATACTCCAGTGTTTGCGATGCTACAGTTAAACTACTACAGGATGCGCCATAGTATACAATCTACAGTTTAAATAATTTTGTCTATAATCTGAAGGAAGACCTAGACTCCTTAGATTACAATTTTCTTTCTCTCTCTTGTATTCTTCTCTCTTCTTCCTCTCTCTCTCTGGAAAACAATGAACAGAAGACATCAAAGAAATTTTTCTGTCTTCTAAATATCCTGAGTTTTCATTCCTTCTTTTCTCTTCTTTTTGTAATCATTTAAAGCTTTTTAAGTTTTCATTTCAAATGTAAGCATTCAATTTAATTTAATTTAAAGCATTTAAAGTTCTGTAATTTATTTACTTAAAGCATTTATTTATTTTAAAGTATATATCTAAGGGTGAATGACCTTTAATTTTAAAGTTTATCATGATTTACAGACTGATCTTTTATATCAGATCTGCCATATAAATTGTTACGTAGCCTCCGAGGCATAGAGACCAGATCTCTTCCCTCAGTTATATTTCTCTTCTCCCTCTATTCCTTCAGAGCACCAGATTTGGGATTCAGATCTTGGTACTGTGTATGAGCCTGTATTACCTAGGGTTGCATAGTATTTTAATTCAAAGTTTTATAAAGTTTTTAGTTTTAAAGTCTTAAAAGGGTATACTTGCTGGACACTCAATGTGCAGGATCTAGATCTGTTCTAAGTCAGATCTGATCTCAAAGCATAGTTAAATCTACGATCATCTAGTTTAACAAAGCCACGTATCTAATAATCATATAAAGTTTTATTAAAATTGATTATTATTTAATTTTTCTGTTTACACTATCATCTTTTGATCTTATTTCCCTACTGATATATATATATATATATATGAAATTAAATCATGTTGGTCACATCTTCGGCTCTTGAAGGAAACCAATTGAAATTAGAAAACGGAATTTGTATCATTGCAAACACCACTGGCTTTCTTTCTTTAACTGAAAATTGCAACAGTTTCTATCCTCCTAAATGTTCAGATTTTCAATGTTATTACCTCACTAAGGATAAAAATCTTTTGTTGTTTATTTTTCATTTAAAATAAATACGACTTCGTGTATTAATTGCTTTAAGTAATACAATTAATTTTTATTTGATTCAAAATTAATTTTTAGATAAAATTCTAACAGCATGTTTAGTTTGAAGAAATAAAAATATAAAAAAGAAAAGAAAAGAAATGAATTTCATGTTAACTTTCTTTACTTATTTTCTCTCTTTCTCTCTCCTTTCCATTCCTCTGCCCTCATTTTTTCTTCCTGCCAAACAGGAGCTAAATTGAGAAAGAATTCTTAGCAATGGATTTGCAGGCTCTCACATTTGCTAGTGTACGTTATTATACACGCAAAGTCGCAAACTATCTGGCTTAACGTTAAAGCTTTAACGATTTATTGCTGCTACTATAAAAATTAGCCCCCACCCACCCAAAAAAAACAAAAGAAGTCAGGAAATGCCAACCACGTGAAATTATGAATAGAAGAATCAAAATAATATCCAATATTCTATCAACTCTTTAGGGTTTAAGCAATATATTCTCACCATTATTCTCCATTTTGGGTTTGTGAGATGATGATCCCATATTCCCATTTAATTCTATTTTGTCGAAATGACATTTGGATTAGACCTAACTTTAGAAATAATGATATGTATGACCTTAGACCAAATTAAATGTTTTTTTTTTTTCGTCTTATCATATCATTCAAAAGCTTCATGTTGAAAATGCAATATTCTTTTTATTATTGCTTCGATAATGTACTTGAATTTTTTGCTCTAGTGGTTAGGAAACATAATATTCGTGTTCTGGCATGCTATACATTTGTAATTACTTTCTCTTGCATATCTCTACCCCAAGCGATGAAAAGAAAGTAGAAATATTTGTAGGTGAAATATACGGGAAATATGAAATCGAATCATATTTGCCAAAATTTAGGCCTTTGGATGAAACTAATCGAAGTTAAAAGTTTTATTTTGTAAAGAATCAATCTAGGGTATGCTTGGGATTGAGGATGGGCAGCTGTAGCTTTTAAGCTACAGTACTAAAGTGTTTGGTAAACACTAGCTGTTACACTAGCTGCTGTAACTTTTAAGCTATATTAGATATATTAATATGATTTTTCACTTGTATAATGTAAAATCTATTATGTTTTTAATAATTTTGTTAAAATTATTATTTAAAAATTATATTTATTACATATTATTAACTTTTATTTTATAATTACAGTTTTTTTTTTACAACAGCTGTAGCTTCAACACCTCAATCCCAAATATTCTTCTACTTTTGAGAAGAAAACCAAATAATATACGGAGAAACGAAATGGATTGATTTCCCAATTTGCTGGATTGACTTTTATATGATCGGATGAAGTTGATTGATTTTCTTTCACAAATTAGTAACTAACTACACCTAACCAAAATACTTGGAATTTTGGCGTGAATGGTGGAGGAAACATCAAATTCATGTCATAGCATTATATGTAAGCAAGATGCACTTAGTTGTACCTATAACTATAATATACTTTTTATGTTGTTAAGTAATGCGAAATAATAGAATTAATTTTTAATGTTATTAAATCACACAGTTTTATAATGTATTTAAAATTAATTCTATTAAACTGCATGGTTTAAAACGTATTTGCATTAAAAAAAAGAATGAGGTACATGCATCTGAGAATGATTATATATATATAAAAACGAAGACTTAATATATATAAGTTGAATTGAGATGGGGAGACCTTCTTTAGTCTCCACACCATTTTCTACTTTAACCCTATTTCATACTTCCCCAATAATTTTTTCTTATTTTTTTAATTTTTGATGAGTCTTTCCCAATAAATCTAATGGCCTTTTTTTTTTTAGTTTTTTTTAGAGTACATCTACTACAATAATAATTTCACATCAATTATCATCATCATTGTTCATTTGCTCTATCACCAATGGCCTTCTTATAACTTACTTATTTTTCTTTCTAATACATAATTTTACAGGATCTGGTTAGGGGGCTATTATATTAGAATCAAGTATTAGGTCTCATTTTTATTTTTGTTTTATAAAAAAAGCCGAGTACATTTATAATTATTTATACTCGTTAATTGAATTTATAATTATTTATACTCGTTAATTGAATGGATAGAATAAGAATATTAAACACAAAAGCTCGTACCAGTCAACAAACCCGTTTAATTTTTTTAATTAATTTTAAAAACTAAATTTATTAATTAATATTTAAGTTAAAATATTTTGAAACCTTAGAACACCCAAAAAAGATAATTTAAAAGCTTAAAAATATATATCGTTTGAAATTTTATGACCTGTCCATTTAATATGTGAATTTTCATTATTCCAGTATTAATTAGAAAAAAGACCAAAATTCTTTCCAAAATCCTCCACTAAATCCATGGAGGATTTTCCTAATTCAAGTGTAGGTTAAATAAAATATACGATTCGAGTCCTTCGACAATATTCGACAATAAATTTCTATTTATTGAAGTTGTAATAATACTCCAAGAATTGGCAAATTTAAAAAATTTCTAAGCAGTAACAGTAATATTCCAACACAATACACATGCAAACCCAGTGAGGGCCTTACCCAACCTTCACCCTCCTTGTCCCTGTTTTTTCGGCTTGAAGATAAAGACCATAACAGAAAGCTATTTTTGATTGGACAAAAAGGTTTTTTGTCAAGCTCATTTTCTCCAAAATGTAATATCATCAGAGATTATTATAACTTTAGCCTTAACATTCCCAACCCATGACATGCGCTACGAAAATATTCGCATTTCAAGTTAAGAAAATAAAGAAAGAGCCATTTCAAGTTGGGCAAAAACTACTAAGCATTTCTCTGTAAACCGGAAGGGAGGAAAACCAATTTAAAACAAACTTAAATTACTATTTACCTAAAAGAAAAGGTTTTCTAAAGAAGGAAAGAAATAACCAGAGACAAGAACAAAGATGTAACAGGGAAGCAAAAGTTAAAACGCTAAGAAACTGTTACAAAACTGTTCCCGCTACCTCTGAGGACCACCAGAAAGAATGGGATCACTGGTTATTGCCCCATGCTTCCCCAAGGCTGAAATGCTGAGAGAGCGTTTTCTCACCCTGTGGTTGCCAGAGGGAATCATTATTCTTTCATTCTTCTCCATTCGGGTAGGAGAGTATGGGCAAAATGTCTCAGGCAACAGCTCGCTTCTTGTTCTGAGGAAGCGGTCAAGATTCTGGCTATACTTTTCTCCTCTCATGTTAGGTGACTGGACCTCAGTAACAGGAACCATCTTGTCCTTGAACTCCTCCTCTGCATCAGACAAATAGCCACTCCCTTGAGTATCTTGCATTGCCAGATCATCATACTCTTCATCTGATTTAGACTCTTCATCGACAGATCCTATCTGTATAATAAGAACATAAAAAATTCAAAAACTCATTCAGATTCCACAAAGTTCTATCTATTAAAATCTGTAATGCTGGAGTTAAGATAATTGATACCTCTTCAAGGACTTGCTCGTCAGTATTATCACTAAGATCCTCATCACTGTCAGCCTCAAGTGGATCATCAACCTCTTCATCACTGCCATGGACCGACTGTTCTTCCTTGAGCTGTAGGGACAAGAAAAGAATCATAAGTCCAAGATTATAACGGATGACCTAAGAATGATTACAACAGCTCACTCAACAACCTTCTGAAGAGTTGCTGACAACCACTATAACAGGGTTTCAGATAAAACTAATATTTGTCCTAGGTATACCTCTTTGGAATGGCCATCAGACATCCTTGGTGAGCTACAGCAAGAAGAGTGGTTTCTACTACCGCTATCAGTTTCGGCCCTAGATTCATCCACACTTCCAGCATGACTTGTGCAACCGTCACTGATCCAAGCACTGATCCCAAAGTGGCCAAACTGAAGATTAACCGGTTCTGCCTTTCCAATCTTTAAAGGCCCATACATCGGATTCCCCATTCCATCCTCAGTCCCCAAGACCAATAAAGGCTTCCCATTACTATCTACTGAAGTAACAGGCCAAGCCTTGGCGACAGATCCGTCAGTATTAAGAAGAGCCATCAGATGCCTAGAAGAACCTTTCCTCTGGATCAGCTGAAACATCCCCTTGGAGCTCAAGGAATGCGCTGCACACTGGTTCCTATACTCCTCAGCAATCACAGTAACTGTGTTAGTGGTTGGATCGTAAAGTTGCTCCCCTCCTTCACGCCTGCGAAGGCAGCTGAAGACCGTTGCATGGATGGCTGCTACACTCTTGTCAACATTAGTGTTGTTTATTTTGGGGACCAGATGCTTGTCAGCCCGCTGACAGAGATAATCCTGTATAGTTCTAATGTTTCGAATATATTTCACATATTTATTTTTGGCTGGGTCTAATGTCATGTACTTCGCACGGACTGCGAATCGTTCCATGTGTTTGTCTTCATTTGTGATGTATATCATGAAAGGTATGATTGAAGGGTGTTTCTTCATAAGCCCCATCTGCAGATCATATTAAAATTGAGAAAAGAATAATATGAGCTAATCTTACAACATGAAATAAAGACATTACGCACCACAAAATTCAGGCTTAAATGAACGCCCTCAACAACAACTGATTCTTTCCTTTCTTCCCATGCAGTAATCAGCCGATCTAGGCTGTCAATGACCATCTCACTTTGAGCCTTAAATCCTTCAATAGCCATCTGCTTTGGACTGATCAATTCAGCAGCACTGGAACCAACCTCTGGACGAATATCAGATTTCCCAGTTGCAGAACTATTGGATGCTTCATCCTTTGCAACCGAAAGTGCAGTACCTGCCAATTTTCGGGCGTGCTTTTTAACCTTTGCTTCTGCAACTGCATCAGGGTCCAAGAACTCCCCTGCATGGTAGGTTGAAGACCAGAGTAGAGGGTTTTGTTTCTCATTAACAAAACTCCTCATCATGTGCCGAATAGAGTCAGTTGATATTACTGTAGTGATTCCCAACCTGCTTCCCTGCATGACAAGTGGGAAGCACTGATAACATATGCGGTGGAAGTACATAATAATTGATAAGCAATTAAATCCTAAACTTCCCAGTGCCCAATTATTACATACAAAACTAGAACTATATCCCAGAGGTGAAAAAGAAAACTAGTAAAAGTGTACAAAACCTAAAATGAAATTTGCCATTCAGACCCCGAAAGCACAACAAAAGTTTAAACAGCAAAGAAATACCAGCAACGCTGACAAAGTAGATTTGCCACAGCCGCTGGTGCCACACAACAGCACAGTTACAGATTCTTTCCTTTCCCGGATTCTGCATTAAAAAAAAAAAAAAAATCATCTATGCAAACCAGACAATACAAGAAGGAAAGAAACAAAGGAAAAAGAAGAGACATTTTCAAAAATATCTCTCATAACACCACTGGCTAAAAAGACATTAGCAATTTGATTCTGATGTAATGCAGAAACATTTATCCAATTTCAGTGCAGAGAAATGGCAGCTAAATTGGATACTGCAATCCCAACTAGGCAACTCAGTCGACGCGAAGCTGCATCCCTGAATAAGATTTCAGGCCATAAATTTTCCTCAGGTTCCAAAATATTTCAAAAATATGCTTATCCAAAAATACCCAAAGTACTTTCAGTCAATAGTCTTAACAACCGTACCCACATTGTGACAGGAAGTGTGTAGGTTGCTCCAGCCAGATTGAAATAAAATATCTATAGCTAACTGGAAGTAACGACAAAAAGAAACCATGATTTGATCAACAATACCAGAAGCACAAAAACATCGGCATATGTAAACTCCACAATCTAGAACTCTCCTATCCACTATATCTATAAAAATATTTTTCAGAAAGAAACAATATGTTAACCATACCTGCATGCCAAAACCAAGTCTGCCCTCTGATTATGACCCACATACTTGTACTCAGTCAGAGCATCACAAACAACATCTATGAAAGTTTCTCTACTAACAACTACAGTAGTGCGTCTTTTGTACAACTCGAATGGTAGTCTTTTACTTCTATCACCAGTATCTGAAACCTCTTCTTTACAAAAGCTACCGCCAAGGTTACAACTATCATCCTTTTCAAGATTTCCTTTCAAAGGATCTGATCCAAATATATCCGCTCCTTCCTGGTGCTGAGAACTGGTAGGACTTTCAGTTCTTATCATTTCAAAAACCCTTTGACTAATCTGATGATGAAAAAAAATTAAAATGATCAGAGAGTTTTCCACTTGCTTTTACTAACAAAAAACTATCAGGTAATCTTTAGGCACCAAAATAGTCTTAAGCACCAATAGTCAAAATTGACAAGTTTGATCATAGTATTACAAACCCAACTTAACCAATCAAAATTATAAGTATTAAAAAAAGGAGAAAGAAGCAGATGGAAACAATGGATTTTTATTCCGTGTTGTACTTCCAGGAAAATTAAGGTCCCTGGAACTGCTTAATAAACATCAGCAAGAGCTGGCTATACGGAAAGAATGGGAATAATATTAACTAGTAAACAATGCTCCAAAAATGGGGCAACTTTTAGGATCTCATCCGCCTTCCAAATGCTTCAGTAATATCATAAATGTGATTTCATAAATTACTATCAACTTTTACAAAAATTTGACCCTGATGAAAGAGAAATCATACTTTAAACTCATATTACACAATAAATAAACCACAATCACACCACATCAACCCAGACATGAAAATGGCCACTTATTTGATCCACACATTTAACAAAAATCATACAGAAATTTCTCTTTACTCAATAAATCAAATAGCTAAGAGAAATTGTGCAGAACACATTGCATGCAACTCTGATCAGCAAGTTTTATCAAAAACAATATAATCAAAGCTGAAACCAGAAAACACGCCTTTTCCACACTCCAGTGTCAGGTAATCGACTAAAAATTTTAAAAATCCAGAATAATTTGCCAAAAAAATTTAAGATAAATTTTAAGAATTATATATATATATATATATTTGTGTTTACCTTGAACGCATGTCGTGCTTTACAGCCCATTAGTTGTAAAGTACTTTGCAAAACGGGACGCGTGTACCGAAACGACGCCGCGGCGGCGGCCGAGTTATTGGCTTGCTCTGCTTTTTCCTCCTCATCCATCACCGCTATGTACAACACCTTCCCTCCTCCCTCGGCCATCTTTCCCTACACGCAACCTAAATAAAATAAAATAAAAAAGAAAAATAAATTATAATTATAATTTTAAATACGAATTTGATAACAATGCAGGCGACGGTAACAATGCCGGAGAGAGATGATCGCAACCTGCTAAGGGGCGTAAAAAGAAAACAAACACGAGAAGCAGTAGATCAACTGAAGAGGTTTTTCAAAGAGTTTAATTAAGTGATGTAAACAAATGGAGCTGAGGCCGAGAGGATCGGCAAGTAAACGACGTCGTAGTAGTGGAGAACTGACAAGATCTCGCCATTGCTGTCACCTGTCATGCGCTCATCGCAACAACACAACAAACAGGTTTCCACGGGTCTCGTTCTTATTTTTTACAGCTTCTCGCTCTTCAGGAAAGTAAGCTGAGTAACCGCTTTGGGTTCCTTTATTTCTTTTTAAAAGTTTTTTTTTTCGGTTTTTAGGAAATGACGATTTCGGCCTTTCGATTTGTAGATGTCTAGAGGAGTTTAGTGGGGTCCAGGTTACGGCGATCGAGGCGTGGTCGGAAAGGTAATTATTTGGGGTGCATGGGGTTAAAATGTGTGGCAGGCTGTCTGTTAGCGTGGCAGGTCAAAAAATTTTATATACCTAATTATCTATAGAAACAATTTATTAGACTAATTAAGAATACAATTTTTGAACAATTCTCGACTTATAAAATTAATTTTAAATATAAGTAAAGCCTACAAACTTTTACAAATACGCATGTAACAGAAAATTATAAACTTATGGTAAATCTGACATTTGAAATTAAAATTTATTGTTAAGTGCTAGACAGTGATGAATTAATTTCGTTCCTTAAAAGTCCTGAAATAGGATCATATAAAAATACATCGGTTTATGTTTTTAAAATTAATGCCAAGAATCTGCAATTTTGCATTTCCAAAGGTACCCCTAAATTTCCCGAATTGTTAACGCGGAAATACCGAAATATCCATTTCAGCCAGGGTCCCATCATTTGATGTTTATCATGCCAACTGCGACCTTTTCCAGTGTAATACGACCACGTTTTTAACATTTTGCCTTTTTCAATGATTTTGCATTAACTTCGCCACCATAGGGGTTGCGTCAAAGTTCAAACAATATTATTTTAATTGCAAAGGGCCAGAGGAAAAAGGGGTGTGGACAATGAAACGACAGCGTATGCATTAAAAGACGGAGCCGCTAACATAAATGAGACCTTCGAGAACAAGACAATAAACAAGAGGGCCCCATTTGCATTTTCTATTGTTTAAGGCCTTTTTTATTTTGTAACTTGAGAACCATGCCGTCCATGCACATAAAATGAGCGGTTGATAGTTACATCCTAAAAAGCTTTTTTGAGGAAAAAAAAAATGAAAAAAAGAAAAACATAATAAGTTAAAAAGCCACCATATTTTCAAAAACTAATAGTTTTCTTTTTACAATTAATAAAGAAATTAATTAAACGTAAAATTATTTTTATATTATTTTTATTTTATTATATATATATATATATTTAATTATCATAAAATTTTAATATATTTTTAAATTATTTTATTTTTAAATTTATATTAATAAATTATTTTGACACTAAAAAATAATTATTTTATTCTTAAATGAATTAAAAAATTATTTTATTCTATAAAATTTTAAAAAATAAAAAATATAATTACAAGAATATCCTTAAATTTATGGGTAAAATTATTATTTTCTTATGTAAAAATAACTTCTTGATATAAGTTTAAAAATAATTGTGGCCTAAAAGAATATATTAAATTTTTATGTTGACTAGATGTATATATAATAAAAAAAATAGTGTAGAAATAATTTTTTTTATTAAACTAACACACATCCGCACCATATAATTAAAACCAATCGATAATGTCAATAAATTTAGCACAATGCCAAATCGTCATTGTAATTCACAAGTAGCATGTTTAGTATAATTTATCTAATGATCATAAATATAATTTTATTTCTAATTTTTTAAAAAAAATTAATTGTTTGATTCTATTTTGAGTATAATTTTTTAAAATTAAATAAACTATTTTAACTTTACTAATAAAAACTCAAATTTTCATATTGTAGAAGTAAAGTTTAGAAGATTTTTTTTAAATATTAAATTATCTAAAATATCTGTTAAATTATCTAAAATATCGGTTATTTATTCTATATTCTTATTTCATTCATTTCATAATATAAATTTAAAAATTTTATTTATTAAAATAATTTTATAATTTTTTATAAAAATTTTTATTGACAACTAAATAATTAATATTTTTTAAAATAAAACTCTATTTCAATAAATTTAATTAAAAAAATTACACCAAACCAAACTTCAATCCTTAATAAAAACCAATTCATTATACCAACATCGATGATCGATCCCACAAGTAGTTTTCAATTTACTCATTTATATTTTTTGAGAATGATCCTTTTGGGTGGCTAATTTCGTGTGAAATGAGTTATGCTCGGAATGTGGACCCACGTGGCTTTTCCACTAATCTTTCCTTAATCTTAGCCGATAATAAAAACCATTTTTTTTTTCTTTTGTTTTGCTTGAGAGCATTGACCATTGATGAAAAAATCATTTAAATTCATCAAATTGTCTATGGATTTAATGTGTCCAAAGCAGAGAGAAATTGAAACCTTCAAAGTTCACATACACGTTTGTAGACTCACTCGTACCATTTCGAAGGATTTCAAAGCCAAATCCACGGATTTTTTAAGTTAACGCGTCCATTCATGTGCCCACCATCACGACAATAAATTCAGAGGTGAAAGATCCACACGAGTATCATATTCATAGGCCAGGGTATTAAATTGACTTGTGACGATGGCACATCCCATGAGTAATGAAAGGTTTTTATTTCGTGAGACATACACAATACAAGCACACGGTTAGTTGAGTGTCAGTTGGGCTAAAGATTATTTTAAGGGGAAACCGGTTGGCCGGTGCCCCTCTTTTTTTTTTTTTTTTTTGGCCCTCTTAATTTCTGAGTTATATTTTTACCGAGTATTTAATAATTTAAAAAATAAAAAATCAATCATGAACATTCATAAAGTGTTAGGTAAGAACTTAATTCATGGCTGGATTCTAATTTTTTATTTTTAAAAGAAATTTTAAACAATAAGAAATTCTTTGATAGATTATAGCACCATCATTATATTGATGTCCCAATTTCTAATTATATTGACATGGTAGAACTGTCAATAATTATAGAGATTAAAAAAAAAAAATTATACAATAACTTTTACATATAATATTGACAAGGTAGAATTGTTATTAACATTGATATGTTTTCATGTCCCCAAGGTAGTTGATTTGTAGATTTTAATAAGATTAGCCTTCTACCTCTTAAGGACTCAAGTTAATTGACTTCTAATATACTAATAAAAATCTCAATTACATAAGAAGAATTGTTCCGAAAATAAAAGTACAAGCATTGACCGTATATTAAAAACAATATTATTTTGCATTCATTTCTATCACCCTTATGTTGTTGTTTCGATCAAGTAACATTTTTAATCGTGAATTGTATACATACAAGTTACATTATAAATTTGTCATGTTTGCAGTTGGTATTGTCGCATTTAACTCTTTAGATAGAGAAATTTTTGTGTACATAAGAGTGAGTGCTCAAAAGTATTTTCTCTATATAAAGAAAGAAAAAAATCCTAAATGTTTGTGGTTGTATCATATAAAAATCACGTTACATAAGCTAAAATAGAACTACAAATGATTCTGCATATATGTGGCCCATATATATAACAAATTCCCTGCAAAAACAAAATAATAAGATAATTAACCATATGTATGATTTATTTGCTTTTATTATCAACACAAAAAAAGTATTTAGCACTTCCAAAAGTTTCTTCAAAATAGGAGAAATTGGTAAAAAATTGCCAAATATGTAAAAATTATAGGTAATTGTCAAATTCTACTGAGAGGAAAAAAAAATTGCGGCTATTTCAATTTTCAAAGACGCCATATATGAACAGAAATGGCAACGCCTATGTTTGATTTGGAGATGGCCACATTTACTGAAACAAAGAAAAGAAAGACGGATTGTTTAGAATATGTTCACATGACCTCCATTAATGATGAAAGCATCTCTAGAAAGAAAGAAAGAAGAAAAAAACAAAAAAAAAAAAGAAAAGAAAGAAAGAAAGAAAGAATATGTTGCTTGGTCCACACTTAACATTTTGCTTTTTCTTATATTAGCATTTGGTTTTGAAGGCAGTAGTATGTATGTGTATATATCTCGAATTATTGCATTTGCGGCTCATAAATTTTTATAGATAATTTTTACATGATTAAATTATTTTTTAATCGGGGATGGAAGTGCTTTTATAGTGAAAGCTTTTCGCAGGAAAAAGAACAAAAATAAAACTAAAAGTATAGTAATGAAGGAGTATTATTTGAAGAACATTTTTTTTAAAGAAAATACTTTTAAAAGTACTTTGACTGTATAAAAATAATTTAGTGGGAAAAACTTTAATTTATTCCCTACTTAAAACGGTAATTTTAATTTATTTTTGAAAATGTGAAAACATCAATTTATTCTCACATTTATTATTAAGAAGAAAAAATAATCATCTTCATCAAAACATCTCTATTGTTAAGAAAAAAAATACGAAAAGTAAAAGAAAAATATTTAAAATAAAAGGAAGCATGATCCAAAAACTATGAAATATGAAAAGTAAACAGAAGTATCACTCAGCATAAAAAATAAAAGAAAACATGACCTAAGAAGCATAAAAAGTAGAAGGAAGCATATACTAGAAAACATAAAATAATTGTGAATCTAGGAAGAATTATTTAGAAGCTTAAAAATCTACTTTGAGGGAAAAAAATAAATGTAGACTCGAAATAAAATTTTAATTAAATAAAAAAACTCGATTAAAATAAAGAGTCATCACTAATTCAGGATGCCCAAAAATTGTATTATAAATAAAGAACTCTAGAAGTATAAAAAAAAACAAGCAAATCCATATGCAAATAACTAAAAAAAAAAATTCTATTATAATTCTCATTTAATAGAAAAAAAAATTTCTCATTTAGTCCTGTGGACGTAGGCCAAATATTGAACCACATACAATATTTGTGTTTAATTTTATTATATCATCTCTATTATTTAATTTTTTAATTGATCAAAATAAAAATCAATCGCCCCCATTTTCCCTCATCTTCTAAATAAAAATGAAATTATATTGAAAGTTTTAACACTTTTTAAGAGTAAATTAAATATTATCATTCTATTTAGAAGCAAATAAAAATTTACCCAAATACGAAATTAAGGGTGCATTTGGGTTCTCCTAACGCACTCTAAAGCATCTTTTTTATCTAATGAAATGATCTCACCTATTACAAATATAAAGGGTTTCTAACTTAGCGGATGTGTGCGGATACATGTGTTTGGGTAATATCGGACAGGCCCCTCGAAGCCCTTCTAGCTCGAGTAAGACACCCGAGGACAGCTTAGCTCGAGCAGCCCTTCTGGTCAAAGCTGGTCAAGGTCGATAGCTAAGCACTCCTTCGCCTGCTCGAGGTCGTCCCTCAGGACAAAGATTGTGAAGGTCGAGAACCGAGCACTCCATTCCTGCTCGCAAAGAACGGGTCCCCGAGCACACCTCTCCTGCTCGCAGAGATTACGTCCACGAGCATAGCTGGACAAGATCCGACCCGTTTTCTCAGAATCCCGGCACACCTTTTAATGTCTGACCAGGGTCCCACATGGTGTGGTGGTGATACTGTTGCCGGTGGCCGGCACATGCCTCCAAGGTGTCATAATTCCTAGCGCACTTGCCCGACATGGTGATCCGCCACGTGAATCGGGTTAAGGGACGACCAGCTCATCCCTAGGAATATTCAGTCAATCCCAGTCGTCGAGGGACCTAGATACTACTAAGCGTGGAGTGGACGAACTGGAAATGGAAAGAGCGGGAAAATGGAGTATAAAAGGAAACGAAGGGGAACGTTACAAGGGTTGGATTTTTTGAGACACAAAAGGTGGGCAATTCTCATTGACAAAGGATCTGTAAGCTCAAACAGGCTCTTCCTATTCTAATATTCTCTCATCTGAACTTTCTGAAAAAACACCATACTTATCCAAAAGGGGCGAAATAATACCCTTTCATCTTTCCGGTCTCCTCATTAAGGAGATATCAAAAGACAAACCCGAATATCGACTTGAGCGTCGGAGGGTTTCGCGGAACACGCCCGGCGACCCCGACCTGTTTTACGTGAGTACAGGATCGGAGATCACCGCTCGAAGAAGGCGATTGGAAGGATCGAGGCACTCGTTGAAGCCGCGAGCGGAAGGTTCGAACGATCCCGCTGAGCTGCTTGGAAGCACTCGTTTGAAGGTTCGAGCGATCTGCTGAGGCGACGCGGAAAAACTGCATCAACAACATGCAATAAGTTGCTAACAGGAAAAAAATTTCAACGTTTTGTACAATGAGTTTGCTTGTCCAATTTTCTTTTAAGATCGGAACGTTCACACTAAATTATTCGTGTACATGAAGGATCTTAAGTCAATATGAATGCGTCTTTATTTTGAGAGGCATCTTAGGGGTCGAGGCATGTTTATATAATAAAGTAGATGGATATATATATATATATGGTTAACAAAGCAAGACCAATTCAAGTTTGTCTCCCCTTTCTCTCTTTGGTATCAAATTAAAGGAGACTGTGATGCTTTCTATATATAATTGGTTCAACCATTATACTTTTGCATCTTCATATATTAATTGCATAAAAAGAAATATGCATATAATCGTTCTTTTTTTCTGTTTGAAATCTAGCCTAATTTATTATTTCAATTCGTCAGATTTGAAAAGAAGATGCTCAGATTTAGAAGGTGGATCTTCATCCTCAATTAATACTCGCAAAGATCTTTTTTTCTTTTTCTTTTTCTTTTTTGCTGTTAAATACGTGAATTGTAATTCAATTTTCACTTCAAATCTCAAATCTCTTGCCACTTCAAAGCGCACACAAACTTTTTGTTCATAATACGAAATGAAAGGCAACTAAACAAATACTAATGCCTTACAGATTATAACAACATCTGATTTATGCAGGCTTATTTTTGGTTGGGATATATAATTGGTCTCTGTCAATCGTTTTTTTCAAGTCTTTGAATTCAACGAGAGAGACTAATACCCAATTGCGCATATAAAAATATTGCTGGCTGATAAATTAGAAACAGTGAACTGGATTCATGCAGAGCTTTCAGAAAAGCAAGCGACCATCAAAGACGTAAGCTTTGGTTTTTAAGTGTGCATTGACTTGGAAAATTTGATCGGACAAAACAAAATTTTGAGGATCTTGATTTTAATTAATTCAAGATGGGTATAGGAAGGTTTTAAGATCACAAAACAAAACTCTTATACCCCACAAAATATGGATTCCCGTATTGACTTAGATATATTAGACAGTGAAGCAAAGATATAGATTGGAAGCTGTCGACGAGTTTATTAACTAGTCCCTTTAGTTTATGAAAGTAACATGGGGTCTACGAGTTTATTATTTATATCAAATTAATCCCTTTCCCAGTGACACCAAGTCACCATCCATCTCCAAATTACAATTTTTAACGAATACATGTAGCCAGACCTTTATACCCTTTGCTTAATTGAAGAATATTTCAAAGAATAATGCAACAGCAACACACTTTTAGGTTTAAGCTCTTTTTCCTTTCCTTTGTTCAGTTGCACATCACAATAGGAACTAATTTGGTGCTAGTGATAAATTTATATAATTTGAAAATTACATTGCAAACCACGAGAACTATTTTGCTAATATCTCAATTAAAAAGAAAATATTAAACTGTTGATATTTTTTTTTTTGAAAATGATGTTACAAGAGAAAAGTTACTACACATACCTCACCTTCACTTGTCAATTGTGAAATGTGAATATTCATCTATGCATACATGCAATTCAAGTTTTCTTTCAATTTTCAGGTGGCGCAGAGGCCACAAACACATCTTCAGTCATTTTCCCACTTCAGAAACCACTAAACATAGATTATGTAAATATGGAATATGATGATCCATAACATCTTTTTTTTTTCTTTTCTTTTTCTTCTCTTAATTGTTGAATTATACTTTTACCGAGTATTTAATAATTTAAAAAATAAAAAATAAATCATGAACATTCATAAAGTCTTAGGTAAAAACTTAATTTAACACTGGATTCTATTTTTTTTAAAAAAAAATTTAAACAACAAGAAATTCTTTGATAGATTGTAGCTCCATCGTTATATTGATGTCCCAATTTCTAATTATATTGACATGGTAGAACTGTCAATAAGTATAGAGATTAAAAAAAAAAATTATGCAATAATTTTTACATACAATATTGACATGGTAGATCTGTTATTAACACTGATATATTTGGATGTATTCAAGGCGGTTGATTTGAAGATTTCAACAAGATTAGCTTTCTACCTCCTAAGGCTCAAGTTAATTGACGTCCTAATATACCAATGAAAATCTCAAGTACATGAGAAGAATTGTTACAAAAATAAAAGTACAAGCCTTGACCGTATATTAAAAACAAACATTTTGCTTCCATTTCTATCACCTTTATGTTGTTGTTTGGATTAAATAACATTTTTAGTTGTAAGCTGTATAACACACAAGTTATGTTATAAATTAGTCATGTTTGTAGTCGGCATTGTCGCATATAACTCTTTAGATATAGGAATTTTTGTGTACATAGGAGAGAGTACTCAAAATGTCACGTTTGCAGTCGGCCATCCTCTTATAACTTGAGCTAAGCCTTCGCCTCCATCCATTATATACCATCCATAAATGGAAGAGAATTTAATTTTTAATTAAATTATGGTTTTAAAAGAATATTTTTGATACAAAAGGGCAAAAATACTTCCTTAAATTGGTTTCCAATTTATTAATAAGTTTTGTATATTTTATATATGTATATTAAAAATTAGGTAAGTGTTCGTTTAGTTCATGTATTTTAATTAAGTGTCTGTTCCGTTCATATATTTTAAAAAATACCTCAAGACACCCTTATTGTTAAATATGTTACAATCTCACTCTTATTTTTTTAATGATATTTTACAATAATATTCTTGGTATTTATTTTTTATAAAAAAATTAATTAAAAAATTAACCAATAATTACTTATTAGCAAATTAATAAATAAATATAAGCTAAAACAACTAGTATTTATTGTATCGTTGTAGTAATCTTGCCAAGAACCATTTATGCAATAAATTAATATTAGTCAATATAAAAGCAATGTTTAATGCCCTTACAATAATCTTAATAAAAGTTTTATCTTATAAAAAATTATAAAATTAATTCTAAAAGTAAAATAATAACAAAATGTTTAGAATAATTTTTATTTTACTTTTAAGGTTAATTTGAAAAATTTACATTTTCTTCTTTACATTAATATCTCCAATAGTATTGTCGCAATGGCATTATTGTAAAAGTAAAAAAAAAAGAATATAATTGTAATATATTTACGTGAAATATTTTCTAAAATAAAAAAAAAAAAAAAACACTTTAACTCAATTTACACTAAACAAACATTTAACCTCGTCCCATCTCTCCTCTAGTCCCTTGCGCGGCGTAGACTTGGCAAAATTAGCATGTGCGTTTTGAGCCTTCAGCCCATCAACCAAGGCCTCAATTCATGCTTACCATTGCGGCTATTTTATTTTGTTTTGGTTTATTATTATTTTTTTTTCTTTCTTGTTCCCAAAGAATAAGCTGCTAAAGATCCGAACTCACGGAAAGATTTGCATGGACCTACTACTGATGGTCTGATACTTGGCAGAACAATGAGTTATAATTTTAGAAAATTATCTCTGTTTTATTTTGTTATATGTATTTTTATCTATTATAAAATTTTCATATATTTTCTACATTATTTTTATTTTTATAATATTTTATCAATTAATTAAATGATAATTATAATTTTTTTATTTTTCAAAAATTTTGACAGATAAAATAGTTTTTAATTCATTTAAGAGTAAAATGATCATTTTATTTATATTTTTAATGTCAAAGTGATTGATTGATACAATTTTAAAAATAAAAATAGTGTAAAGAACATGTTTAAATTTTATGATAGTTAAATATATATATATGATAAAATAAAGATGACGTAGAAATAATTTTTTAATAAAAATTCTTTGATAAATCTTAATATATGAATGCACGCCTGGATTCAGAGTTGTGTCTCGATTACTTCTTTGCATGCTCTTCACCTTGTATATATTGCAACGCTTTCTGGTCTTGTTTATTAAGAAGCAGATTGGACCAGCCAAAGTTATTATGATCAAAACTAATAGCACCATTGCATTGTTGTCGATAGCCTGTGAAAAGCACACAGGTCAAATCAGCATGAAATTCAAATTTGTACGAAAAAAAGAAATGACGAGGGTAAAATAAACCTGCAAGCTCCGGGCTTCGTTGAGAATGATTAGTGCCAAGACAACTTTGGTGTCCATAACGCTTCCAAGAACCAAGCCATCTCGCGTTGACATGCTATAGTATGTAGAGACAAATACAGTGCTTAAGTTTAGCAGATGTAGCAAGAACTGTAACCAGGGCCAACATCAACCAATTAGTTTTTCCATGTATATCACGAAAATTGGTTCAAAAAAGGAAAGACGGCAACGCGATTCCATTAACAAACTCTTCAACTCTTTCCATAATCATAACGGCAAGCTCTTCGTGTGGGATTATTGTTTGGGTAATATCGGGCAGGTCTCCTCGAGGTCCTTCCAGCTCGAATAAGAAACCCCGAGGATAGTCTAGCTCGAAAAGAAGTCCCGACCTCACCAGGACGATCTCATAAAAGCTGGTCGAGGTCAGGAATTCAGAGCCGCTCGAGCCCCGAACACTCCTCGTATGCTCGAGGTCATCGGGTTCAGTCAAAACTAGTCAAGGTCGAGGAATTCAGAGCCGCTCGAGCCCCGAACACTCCTCGTATGCTCGAGGTCATCGGGTTCAGTCAAAGCTAGTCAAGGTCGAGGAATTCAGAGCCACTCGAGCCCCGAACACTCCTCGTATGCTCGAGGTCATCGGGTTCAATCAAAGCTAGTCAAGGTCGAGGAATTCAGAGCTGCTCGAGCCCCGAGCACTCCATTCTCTGCTCGAGGTCGTCCACCCCAGTCAAAGCTGGTCAAGGTCGAAACCGAGCACACCTTTCCTGCTCGCAGAATGTAGGTCCCCAAGCACAACTGGGTTGCGCCAGTCATAGGACGAAGGGAATGTAAGACCCGGCCCAGGGCAACCCGACCCATTTTCTCAGAATCCTGGCACACCTTTTAATGTCTGACCAGGGCCCCGCATGGTATGGTGGTGATCATCGCTGTCGATGGCTTGTGACATGCCCCCACGGTGTCATCATTCCCAGCGCACATGCCCGACATGGTGATCTGGCCACGTGAATCGAGTTAAGGGGACAGCCGCGCATCCCTAGGGAATATTACACCAATCGCGGCTGTCAGAGGGACCCAGACACCACCAATATGGGAGTGGACAGCTTGGAAATGAAAAGAGCGGGAAAAATTGAGTATAAAAGGAAACGAAGAGGTACGTTACAAGGGTTGGAAAAACGGATTCACAAAGGGTTGGCAATTCTGATTCAGAAAGGGTTGGAAAAATTCATTAACAGGTTCTTCCTATTCTGATTTCTCTTACTTTGATTTTCTGAAAAAACCATATCTATTCAAAAAGGGAGGGCGAAAAAATATTCCTTTCATCTTTCCGGCCTCCTTCACTAGCGGAGATACCAAAAAGAACAACCCGATCATCGACTTGAAGCGTCGGAGGGTTTTCACGAACACGCCTGACGACCCCGACCACTGTTTTGTGAGTACAGGACCGGAGATCTCCGCTCATGAAAAGACAAGTGGAACAGGACGGAGGAGGCAATCCCGCTCGAGATCGAGCTTATCGCTAGCGTAAGGTTCGACGACCCCGCTCGAGCTGCTTGAAGGCACTGCTTGAAGTCGCGAGCGAAGGTTCGCATGACCCCGCTCGAGCTGCTTGAAGGCACCGCTTGAGGTTCGAGGCATCGCTTGAAGACACGCGGAAAATCGCATCAACATCTTTTGGCGCCGTCTGTGGGGATCGGCACAAAAAGCCTGATTTCCTAATACATTCAAGATACACAACGCAACGATGTGGGGAAACAGCCGAAGATGAGTAAGTCCAGAAGAATCTGTAACTTTGAGAGAAATGGCCAATGAGGCCCAGAATAGGGAGATCCAGGAAAGAATGGATCGGATGGAGAAACAGATGGAGACTCTGACTTTCCTATTGCAAGAACTCAGGGAGGGACAGAGAAAAGCATGTAATGATGTCCCGGAGTCCAGCCGAGGGAATGCTCATGTTCGGGGAAATGTGGGAGATGAAGCCCAAAGACCTAGGGCACCAAATATTGCAGTGAGGGAAGAAACAAACATGGAGGAAAGGGGGTCCCGTCAGCACTTACAGGACACAGCCTCGACCTCTCGCGCGGAGGAGTTGGAGGTGGAGGTGCGCAGGTTGACACAAGTTGTGGAAGACTTCCGGGGGAACGGAAAGAGCCCAAGCTGGCGAATAATCGTCGGATAACGAATCTCCACCTCGACGGAGATCACGGGTGTCACGATCCCACGTGACTTCCGCTTCAGATCCGAAATTCTCGTGGAAAAGTGACCCACTGGTACATATAGAGCGGTTCAACGACATGACAGGGTGCAAGGTCCGCTGCCAGACAGAGTCGCAGGGCCTTCCCGCCGCTCTCGAGGGAAGGGCAAGAGAATGGTACCGTAGGCTCCCACCGGGAAGCATCTCGAGCTTCGAACAGATGTGCAGGGAGTTCGCAGAGCAATCCGGGCGCAGTGACCTCAAGATGACATGATGGAGTCGCTGGTAAGTGCGAGGAGGAGGAGAATCTCTCCGGAGTTTATCAAAAGATACCATAGATCGGCTCTAGATCTCAGTGCATTTAACCATCCCCAAGCTCCGAGAGGATCAAGGATGGTATTCTGATGGGAGACCATGGTATAACCTCGCGAGTCCTTCGATCCGCTCAGTATTCTGATGCGTATGAGCGGTAAAACCGGATATGGTAATCAAGAAGAAAAAGCCGCCAAACCGAGGAACGAAGCAGGTCAACGGAGCAAGGAGGAAGGAGAAAGGGGGTCCTGCCCGAGGAGCACAAGCTTCAAAAGCAGCAAGAGACCGAGCTGCCCTATACAACCCTTACCAGAGAGCTCCCCCACCACGGATGGTCCCCTTGCCATCTCGCAGATCTCCGGGCCGGGATTACAGAGAGTACAGGCGTCATGATGGCCACACATCCCGCAATCAGCCGCCAAGTAGACCTGAGATGAACCACGACCGAGAAGATCGCCCATTGCCACCCCCACCGAGAAGTTTCCTAAGGGATAGGGCGATACAAGTGGTGGAGCAGAGCCCCGCTTATGAAGCAATACACAGATCGAAGGTATCTCTCAAGAGATACTTCAAGTAGTCGAGAGCGAGGATCGCCGAGCCCTCCAACGCCGATGGCTGCCAGGCCAATGCGTAACAAGGGCGGTTCTGCAGTTTCCATGGTGGCCACGACCACTCCACATCAGAGTGCCGTGATTTGAAAAACCAAGTGGAGGATCTGGTTAGGAATCGGTACTTGGATGAGTTTGTCGAGGGGGGGCACCCGGTGGTTGAGCAGCAGTCTGAAGAAGATGACTGGGCTTACGAAATAGATACGGAGCCGCCGTCCACGAGGGTAATCTCGGGAGGGCCCACGATGGCAGGAAGTTCAAATAGGGCTCGGAAAACTATCGCGGTATGCCGCAACTGCCGAGAAGTTCTGCTCGATGCTCCTGCCGCCAAGAAGGCCAAGGTTTGGCAGTGCCAATTATGTGGACTGGATGGAGACGAGGAGGGGTGCTCAGACTCTCACGAGGATGCCCCAGTGGTAAAAGCCAGCAGTAGCAAACAAGGAAGTTGATCGAATCATCGGTTGATTCGGGAGCTCTGAGATATTCTCTTCAAATCCACACTCGAGGATTTAGGAATAACAGCGCGAGCCTCGAGCGGACTGAGCACTTCCTTAAAAGGATTCGGGGAGGAAAGCTAATACCTCCGGGAATCATCAAACTAGCAAGAACTATGGGCTCAAAGCCTTCGAGAAGAACATGATGCTCGGATTTCGTGGTGGTAGATGAAGTCACCCGCACCGAGCGATTCTAGTGGAGGCCATTCATGAGGATCAGCCAATGCGTGCTATCCACCCATTACTTAGACCTAAAGTATCGAGTAAATGGGGCTGTAGGGGTCGTGAAAGACAGCCAGAGGGTGGCGAGGAGCTGCTACGCCGTAGCTGCCAAAGAAACCATGCAGATAACCTCACTCGACTCGAGGGGGGAATCAAGGAATGGAAGGCAGGAGCATACCGGCTAGCTCATCCAGACGGACGAGAGGTCAAGAGGCCGTGGAACGCACAACTCCTGAGGAAGTATATCCAGTAAGTTCCCTTGTATTGTGAAATGCTAATGTAAGATTTCAATCAAAGCTAGTCAAGGTCGAGGAATTCAGAGATGCTCGAGCCCCGAGCACTCCATTCTCTGCTCGAGGTCGTCCACCCCAGTCAAAGCTGGTCAAGGTCGAAACCGAGCACACCTTTCCTGCTCGCAGAATGTAGGTCCCCGAGCACAACCGGGTCAGCGCCAGCTATGGGACGAAGGGAATGTAAGACCTGCCTGAGGCAACCCGACCCGCTTTCTCGTAATCCCGCACACCTTTAATGTCTCAACCAGGACCCCGCATGGTACGGTGGTGATATCATTGTCGATGGCTCAGACATGCCCCCACTGTGTCATCATTCCCAGCAAGACATGCCCGACATGGTGATCCGCCACGTGAATCGGGTTAAGGGACGACCATGCATCCCTGTGGAATATTACACCAATCGCTACTGTCGAGGGACCCGGACACCACCAACATGGGAGTGGACAACTTGGAAATGAAAAGAGCGGGAAAAATGGAGTATAAAAGGAAACGAAGGGGTACGTTACAAGGGTTGGAAAAACGGATTCACAAAGGGTTGGCAATTCTGATTCAAAAAGGGTTGGAAAAATTCATTAACAGGTTCTTCCTATTCTGACTTCTCTTACTTTGATTTTCTGAAAAAACTATATCTATTCAAAAAGGGAGGGCGAAAAAATATCCCTTTTATCTTTCCGGTCCCCTTCACTAAGGGAGATACCAAAAAGAACAACCCGATTACTGACTTGAGCGTCGGAAGGTTTTCGCCGGAACACGTCCGGCGACCCCTGACCCTGTTTTCTGTGAGTACAGGACCGAGAGATCTCCGTTATGAAAAAGACAGTGGAACAGGACGAAGGAGGCAATCCTGCTCGAGATCGAGCTTATCGCGAGCAGAAGGTTCGGACAATCCTGCTCGAGCTGTTTGAAGGCACTGTTTGAAGTCGCGAGCAGAAGGTTCAGACAGTCCTGCTCGAGCTGTTTGAAGGCACTGTTTGAAGGTTCGAGGCACTGTTTGAAGACACGCGGGAAAAACTACATCAACAATTATAATCCCTGGCGTGGCCCCATTAACCATTGAATTCGAGCTGCAAGCGTCTGTAATGAACCGATATACAGCTACAACTGTGAGAATGAAGCACATATGCGTTTTGCCGAAATTATGTCCTTTTGTTCTTAGTCTATTTTACAATCCAACCAATGCCCAAACGAAACAAAAACAGGCACATTAACAAAAACACCATTGTTGGCATTGCAGCTGTGCATATCTTTTCTACTTCTATGAACTCTCTTTGGTCACACAAGGTTATGGCCACAATGACGAAAATCCAAGCAATGATATCACTGATGGGGGCACTAGTCAATGCGATTGTACCAAGTTTCATGTGAGGAAGCCTGACATCTGACAAGATTCTTGCTAGGTTTGGGAAACTTGAGATTGACAGAGTTATAGCCCAGAAAACAGGACCCTCGAAATTCCGCTCTTGAGTGTCATCAATTTTAGAGCCTAACAAGGGTAATGCATATGTTAGGAAATTTATAGATGAAGTAGGGCAACAAGTAAAATAAAATTGGAAGAAAATAAAGAATAAACATAAATTAGAACACTAAAAATTACGTGGTTTGGCTTTTAACCTACGTCCACGGGCGAAGATAAAAAGACAATATTTTACTAATGATATGAAGATTACAAGTATTGTAATATTTTAGCATATTTTTCAGAACCCCAATACATTCAATCTCTCAAATCCTAGACACATAAGAGTACTAAAATTCTTAATTAACTCTCACATAAATTCTCTCAAAACAAAGGAGAATAATTTCTAGAATTAGATTGATTACAAATGAGGGGAGCCTTTCCTTTTATAGCCAAAACTTACGAATAAAATAATAATAATTTTTTTTCCTTATTCAAAGGAGTAAGCAACCTTCTTTTCTTCTTCTCCTATCTTCTTTCTTCCTTCAAATATTTCGGCTTTCCTTTTATTTCTTCAAGATTCAACTTCTATTTCTAAGTTTCAATTTTCCAACAATTCTAAAAGTCATTTTCTTTGTTCAAACTTGAGTGGCTTCTAGAATACCAATTTTGACATTCTTCTACTTAGAGATTTAATTAAGAATTAATCAATCTCCACACTATCCTTTCTGCTTCGCTATTGATATGTTGCTTACGTCTCTGCTAGGCCACAAGAAGATCTACTCCATATAAACTTGTCAGTAATGATTGACTTGGTCATAACATCTGCTAGGTTCTCCTTGGTATAGATTTTCTATAAATCTACACTTTCATCTTCCACTATTTTTTGAACGAAGTGATATTAAAGCCCTATATGTTTGTCCTAAAATAAAAATCTAGATTCTTTGTAATATGCAAAGTACTCCTACTTCAGTAACCTTTATATCAAAATAGCTTCATTGCAAGCTTGTATAGCTGTCATATATTCTGCTTCTGTTGTAGATAAGGCCACAATAGTTTGCAGTTTCGAAACCCAGCTTACAAGTGCTTCTACAAGTGTAAACACATAGTCTGTAGTGGATTTCTTTTTATCAAGGTCTACTGCATAATCTGAATTCACATAGCCACTGATAGTAAATTCTGATCTTTGATAACATAATATAACATTTGAGGTCCCTCTAATATATCTCAGAATCCTCTTTACTATTTTTCAATGCTCTCCACCAGGATTCGCCATGTAACGACTAACTGCTCCCACTGCATGTGCAATGTCTGGTCTTGTAAAAATCATAGCAAACATTAAACTTCTCACTGCTGATGCATACGGTACTCGAGATATCTCCGTCATCTCTGCTTCATTGATAGGATATATACTTGAGGATAACTTGAAATTAACAGGAAGTGGGGTAGAAATTGACTTACAATTTTATATGTTGAAGCGCCGCAATATTTTCTTCAAGTAATTCTTCTGAGAAAGCTATATCTTTCTATTATTTCTGTCTCGGTGAATTTGCATTCTTAGAATCTTGTTTACTGGTCCAAAGTCATTCATTTCAAACTCCCTAGCCAATTATGCCTTCAATTCTTGGACTAGATCTTTGTTGGGGCCTGATACCAATATATCATCCACATATAACAGTAAAATGATGAAATCATTATCTTCAAACCTCTTGTAGCATGCACAATGGTCTAAGTTAAGTCTGCTATATCCAAGGCTTATGATAAAGAAATCAGACCTCTTATACCAACACCTCGGCGCTGGTTTGAGATTGTATAAAGATTTATTTAACCTGTAAACCAAGTTCTCCTTGCCTGTTTCTACAAAACCTTCTGGTTGGAGCATATAAATTTCTTTTTCAAGTTTCCCATGAAGAAATACAGTTTTTGCATCTAGCTGCTCTAGATGTAGGTCAAATATAGCACAGATTGCCAAGACTACTCTCACTGTCGTGAATCAAACTACCAGAGAAAATATCTCATTGAAATCAATTCATTCATTATGAGCATATCCTTTTACCGCCATTCTTGTACGATACCAATCCACTTGATTATTGCCATCACGTTTGATCTTGTAGATCCATTTGTTTATAATGGCTTTTTTCCATATTGTAGTGGCACAAGTTCCTATGTCTTATAGATCCATTTCTTCCTGCATTGCTGCCATCTACAAAATAACATCTGAGCTATTTAAAGCTTCATGGAAAGTTGATGGCTCTCCATCCTCTATTAGAAGACAATATGCAATATTGATTTCTGTAATATACTATGAGTGCTAAGTTGGTGGTCGTTTCTCTCGAGTTGACCGACGAACTTTTGGAACCTCAGACTTGACTGGTTTTTGTTCCTCGTGCTCTGGTGCTACTTCAGCTTTTGATTATTTTCTACATATATCGACACAATCTCTGACTTTCTTTCACAGTGCTATCAACCATACATTTCTTTTGCAGTTGATCTTCCACGAAGATAACATCTCTGCTGATAATAATCTTGTGGGTAGTGGTATCTTACAAATGATACCCCTTCATTCCATTGGCATACCCCAAGAAGACATATCTTCTAGATTTTGGATCCAACTTTATTTTTTCTTGGGCATTGTACATCACGTACACAGGACATCCAAATGCATGTAGATGAGAGTAATCAACTGGCTTTTCAGTCCACATTTCCATCAATGTCTTCAAATCAATAGTTGTTGATGGAGACCGATTAATGATATAATAAGTTGTTTTGGTTGCTTCGGCTCAAAATGAGTTAGGTATACCAACAGTACTCAACAGAGCTCTTATCATCTCTACAAGAGTTCTGTTATCCACTCTGCTACTCTATTCTGTTGAGGAGTGTATGCCATCGTGAATTACCTCTGAATACCTTCTTATTTACAAAATGCAAGAAACTTACTATCCTGTATATAGTTTTTAATTGGCTACACCCAACATCTCCTGGAATAATCATAAATGAAAGTCACGAAGTACTTTGCACATCCTAGAGATAAATTTGGTGATTTCCAAACATCAGAATGAACTAGGTCTAGGATATTTTTACTTCTAGCATTATATCTGCCAAATTTTAATCTATGATGCTTACTTGTAACATAATGCTCACAAAATAGTGAGCTTACTGATTTGAGTCCTAGAAGCAGTTTTTGCTCAGAGAGAATCTTCATACCTTGTTCTAACATATAACCTAATTTGAAATGCCATATCATCACCGACCCATCTCCATTTGACGCGACACATGCATCAGCTTCCTGTAGTGTCTCTCCCTGAATTATGAATAGATTAGCACTGATCTTTTCTGTCTTCATTAATACAAGAGCATCTCTGACTATTTTTATAATCCCATTCTCGACTTGGGTTTTGTACACAAGACAATCTATTTGTCCCAAAGATAATAGATTTTTCTTCAAGCCTTTTACATGTCTTATCTCCTGAGTTGTGCGTATTATTTCATCAGACATTTTTATTTTAAAAGTACCGGTACAAAAAACTCCAAGGCATGATCATCACCTATGTACACAGATCCTCTTGAGATAGATTCATATGTGTGAAACCACTCTCTTCGAGAAGTCATGTGTCATGTTGCTCCTGAGTCTATAAGCCAGATATCAGCTAACTGCTTCTTACCTTCTGCAATAGTTGCTGCCTCATTGTAGAGAATCTCGCCATCATCAGAGGTACTCGCTATACAACCATAAACGTTTGCTGACTCAGGTGCTTTACTATCTCTACTCTTCTGATTGCTCCAACAATCTTTCTCAACATGCTCTTTCTTATCACAATTGTAGCATTTGACATTTTTCTTACTTCTCGATTTTAATCTACCATAATTGTAACTCCCACTGGGGCTACATCTCCCTCTTGCCACTAATAACGCTTCTGGTTACTACAAACTTACATGTCTATCTTCCTTGTTCTTGGATTTGCTTTCCTTATTTAATAAAGAGGCTGTAATATCATCAAAGACTGGACTGTCTGTCGGATTATTGTTTATCAGATTAATGATGAGTTGATCATTCGAATCTAGTAGACTTTAAAGTAGAAGCTCCATATGTTCATTTTTCTCGATTTTGTGACCCAACGTTATGAGTTTCAAAAATAGAGTCTTCAAGGAATTGATATGGTCAGTCACTGTTGTAGATTCCGCCATTCAAAGAGTATAGAGTCTTTTTTTCAAGAAGATCTTATTGTGCAGTGTATTATATTTCCTTCGCTGCCTTTTTCTCATATACACTGGATAACATCCCATCTGCAAGTGCTAAGTGAAGATTAGCAATTGCATTGTCATCCATATCGTTCCACTTGGCATCATCAGTTATCTCTATGTGTCTTTCTCCAATTGCTGTCAAGCAATTGTTTTTTCTCATAATAGTTTTTATCTTCATTTTTCATAACGAGAAATTATTCCTATTAAACTATTCAATCTTGTATTCTACCGCCATCGCTTTCACCATGAACTACATTAGTTAAGATCGACTCTCATCATTTCATGCGAGCAGTATCATATATGTTAACAGTAACTGTATACATGAACAGTAACTATATATTGAGCAGTAACCTCACATGAACAGTAACTTTAATTCTAAAAAATGCAACCAAGGCTCTGATACCAATATTAGGAAATTTATGAGTGAATTAGGAGCACAACTAAAATGAAATTGAAAAAAAAAAAGAACAATCACAAACTAGAACAGCAGAAATTATGTGGTTCGGCTTTTAGGCTACGTGCAAAGGCGAAGACAGAAGAAAAATATTTTACTAGTGATATGAGGATTATAAGTATTGTAATATTTTGGCACACTTTCCAGAATCCCAATACACCGAATCTCTCAAATCCTAGACACACAAGAGTACTAAGACTCTTAATTAACTCTCATATAAATTCTCTTATAACGAATGAGAATAATTTGTAGAATTAGATTGATTACAAACGAAGGGAGCCTTTCCTTTTATAGCCAAAACTTATGAATAAAATAGTAATAAAAATTTTTTTTTCCTTGTTCAAAGGAGTAAGCAACTTTCTCTTTTCTTCTTCTTCCATCTTCTTTCTTACTTCAAATATTTTGGTTTCCCTTTCATTTCTTTAAGATTCAACTCCTCTTTCTAAGTTTCAATTTTCCTATACCATTTTCTGTGTTTAAACCTAAGTGGCTTCTAGAATACTAACTTTCACAGCATATAAGCCTAACCTTGCACCGAATGGAATTATAACTTCGGCAATGGCAATACTCAAAGCCTTCTTTCCAGTGTGCAATAAAGCTAATAGATCCACCTTTAATCCCACCAAGAATATGTGATAAGTAAGCCATAAGCTCTAACATGTCTCTATTACCAAGTACTCTAAAAAGGGAACAATATTCTTTACTAAGTTGCTTTAAAAAAGGAACAACATTCTTTGTAATTGTGTAGTCCTAAATAATGTTACCCTAAGAAAAATACCCGCCTACATGAAAAACAAATTAAATCTTAATTATTTATATATGAGCTATATATATGTTGCTTATGACTTACAAGAACTTCGGAGATCAACTGCAGTTGGTGAAGAGGTTTAAGGATAAACTTGACAATGCGAGTTAGCAATATCATGTAACCGAATTGCATGAAAAAGTATGGTAGATAAACGATCATTAGGTTCTGAATATGCCATTCCAACTGTTGCATTTTGAATATAACATTGATTTGACATCCAATGCCATTATATACAGTATATCATCCAGCCGTGTTGCTATCGACATTGTTGCCGCTTTCGCTTATAGTTTCTATTATTTATATAGGATGATTAACTAGAGAAGCTTGAAGTGAAACATCAGGGTAAAATATGTAAAAAGATAATAGAAAGCCGCAATATAATGGGAGGATTTAGAAACAACTCTATTAACAAGGTTGTTAGATAGTATTTAGTTTTATGGTTGTTCGCACTCTTCTTGTTGGCTTTTAATTAATGCTCTTTCGAATAATATCCGTTTGAGTGATGTACAAAGTTGAGCCAATATAAAACCGAATCGTGTTCGTTTGATAATTGTTTCTGTAAATAATTGTGAGTTAGAGAAGTTGTGTGAAGTGCCATGCAACTAGTGTTAGATAATTTCACCTTAAATACAATAGACTAAAAATATCCGCTTAAGATGACGACAAGGAGAAAGACCGTATTTTTAAACTTAATTTAAGACGATGACATGGAGTTTTGTTAAATATTGAAGAAGTAAATGTTTACAAATTGATCGATCCTATTCTTATGAAGCAAGATTTGACTGAGGAAATGAGGCTAATGCGAATGTTCGCTAGAGAATTAAGTAAATATGTGACTTAGAAGAAAAGCAAAATAGCAAAAAGGAGGCGATCTTCAAAGTACAATAAAGGACATGCCCGAAAATCCAAGGCATAATTAGCTTCGTAGGAGTGTTCAGTTCAATTTGTTTGCAGATTTTTGTTTTTGTTCTTTATTGCTCTGTTTGAGGTTGTATGTAGTGTGCATTATAGCAAATTAACTTATCAGTATCAGCCTTGTTTTAGTTTTTATGGGTTTTTATCAATGAAAAACTAAATTGCAACTAGTGTTGTTGCAACAGACAAGAAATGAGGATTGAGGAATGCCCATTTCGGTTTACATCTCGTTAAAATATAAACTTTCTGTCATTTTAAATTTTCAAATCAACTAGGAAAATCATTTTCAGGGAAATGTAAAGGCATTATTTTCAAGTACTTATCTAAATATCTATTTTTTACAATAAAAATAAGGCATTAACTTCAAATTTCGTAGCACTTGTGAATTTGAAAATCCAAAAACAACATTTTGCACAATAATTTCAAAACAATTGTGAATTTAAATTCAGTGTTGTTTTGATCTTTGTGAGACCTACTTACGATGCTTGTGATTAGTAGTTACTTAATAAATATATATATGATTAAATTGTTGAAGGTGTTAGTTGTATTGTGTTGACTATTTTTTATGTTAGTTGTATTTTATAGTTATGTATTAAAATTTAGAAGATTTAATCCTTAATTTTCAAGGATATTAATTTGGATATCCTAGTTGCTTTTACCGTTTTCCCCTAAGGTCTAATGTAAAAACGGTAAAAGCAGCTAGGATTTGAATAGAACACCTTTATTGTATTGTAATAAGATTTATATAGAAAATTTTGATTTTTCACATGGTATCAAAGAACTTTTTCTTTTATCCAAGCCTCAGAATTTTTTTTTTCCACTCGAAAACCTTAAACCTTCCAATCGAGAAGACAACTAGCCCTTAACAAGAATCTAAAATTTCCTCCAGTTCTATCACAGAGCAGAACATCTCTTCGGTCTCATTAGGTACAGAAAACTTATCTTTACAAATAACTCTGCATAAGTTAAATGGCAAAAATGTTTTGTAATGGTATCAATTCGTCATCTTTTTTCTTCATGGCAAAGGCTGATTAGTGTTTATTACAGGGGAAATTAAAGCCCCTAATGTCTCAAATCCTAGTTATTCAAAGTGGGATGCTGAAAATTTAATAGTGCAATCATAGTTGATAAACTCGATGGACGTAAATATTGGTAGGACTTTTCTCTTTCTACTAACTGCAAAGGAGCTTTAGGCAGCTGTAACAGAAACCTTTTTTGACCATAGGAATATAGCTCAACTATTTGAAATTAGTCACAGTTACATGACTAGAATTAAGGGAGTCTCTCGATGACTCAATATTTTAATTCTCTGCACAATATATGGCAGGAACTTGACCTCTACTATAAATCTCAATGGCACTTTTTGGAAGATGCCATTACATATGAGGGAATGTTGGATAAAGAACGTCTTTTTGATTTCCTTTATGAACTTAACAAAGAATTTGATGAAGTTCGTGGCAGAATAATAGGAAGGAATCCTTTGCCCTCAATCTGAGAAGCTTGTTTTGAAGTGCGGCGTGAAGAAAGTCGAAAGAGAGTCATGATGAGACAAATTAAGGAATTAAGACAAAGAGATAAACGCTAATGACCAAAAAGACAAATCAGCCAGTTGACCAAAAAGGATAAAAACATGAAGAATGTCCCTACTGTGACTATTGTTATAAGAAAAGATATACTCAAGACTCATATTAGAAGTTTCATAAAAAACTAACAGACTGGAAACCAAAACGCTAGTAAAAAGCAAAAAGAATGGTGATAAAGAAAACTATTCAGATTTCTCTCACAAAAGATCAATCTGAGATACTACAACAACTTTTTATGCAAAATCAGCAAGTAAACAGAATGAAATACCCTCATCTACCTGTAACGTAGCCTATACAGGTAACCCATTAGCCTTTAGCATCCAATTCTACAAAAAGAGTCATTGGATTGTTGATTCAGAGGTCTCAAACCATATGACAAGGTTTTCTCAAATTTTCTATAGTTACACCTGATGTCTAGGTACTTATAACGTAAGGATTGTTGATGGATCATTATTCATTGTTGCTGGAAAAAGAACAATAAAACTATTATATTGTCTCACTCTTTTTTTAATTTTACATATCCTAAATTTTAAGTGCAATCTTCTTTCAATTAGTAAACTTACCAAGGACACAAATTGTATAGTTGAATTATGTAATTCTAAATGTTTATTTCATGATCCAATCTTAGGGATAATGATTAAGAATGCGGATGAATATAATTAGTTGTATTATCTTAAGAATAAAGGGCTCGTAAAATGCAAGTTTAAGTCTCTCAATGTGAATTTATTTATTCTGAAATAATGTTATGGCATTATAGGTTAGGCCACCTTGGCTTTTTTAACTTAAAAACTTTGTGTCTTTCTTTATTAAAAAATAAAGATTTGAGCTTATTACATTATGAATTTTGTCAAATGGCTAAACAAATACATGGTCTATTTTTGCTCGTCCTTATAAACCATCTTAACCTTTCTCTTGATTTATAGTGATATTGAGGGTCCCTCAAAAGTTAACAACCTATCAAAAATCAAATGGTTCATTACCTTCATAGATGACTACTTTAAGACAACTTGGAAATACTTTTTAAAGGAAAAATCTGAAGTTGGACAAACCTTTAAATAATTTCGTGCTATTGTAAAAACTTAGTTTTAAACTGATGTTTGTGTAGTTTGCACATATAATGGAACCGAATATTTCAATTCTATTTTAGGAAGTTACTTATCCCAACAAAAAATTATCCACAAAAGTTCTTGTACTAGAACACCACAATAAAATAGGCTTGTAGAATGAAAAAAACAAACACCTTTTAGAGGTTGCTAGGGCTATTATGTTCATAATCAATGTACTAAAAACATATTTGAGGGAGGTCATTCTTACAATATCTTATCTCATGAACTGTATGCCCTATTGAGTCTTAAATTCAAGACACTTATTTATATTTTTCTTGAAAACTACCCATAAAATCACATTATTACCTCTAATTTGTACTTAATACCTTCAGTTGTACAACCTTTGTATATCTTCCGAGTCATCAAAATAAACTTGTCTCCTATAGACAATGTTTATTTCTAGGATATTCTCTTACCAACAAAGAGTACAAGTGCTATAATCCTCAAGTAAAAAAACTATACATCACCATGGATGTCAAATTCTTTGAAAATCAACATTTCTTCCTAAATAATTCTCTTGAGGGGAGAATTTTTAAAAAAAGATAATTCTTGGGATGTTCTTGACATCTTAAAAACCATTCAAACCAAAGTCCTTACATTATTCTCTCAGCCTATCAATAGTTCCAGCCTAAAACCCAATATAGAACTTAATCTGCTAGTAATTCTAGCCTGAAACCCAATCTGCCTAATAATTCCAGCTTAAACCAAATATGCCAAATAATTCTAGATCCATTTCAGATCTGTAAAATACCTTCTCACTTAGTCTAGACTTTCATCATAACCTGCATAACATCATATATTTCAATTAACCAATAGTATTACCAATGAAAGAAGGGATAGAAGCTAATTCACATTTAAAAGAACCAACAGATGAGTTTCGTGTCTATTCACAAAGGAAGAATAAAGCTCAAGAGGTACAACCACTTATTGACTAAGCAGAACCAAGATCTGAACTAAAGACGGATCAAAACCTACCTACTGAGCATACTGAGAACGAAGCTCAGAAGTCCACAAATTTACTTATAACAATAAAGAAAGAAGTGATAAATTGCACCAAACATTATATTTACAAGTTCCTGTCATATGCAAATCTATTTAAGAAGTATAAGAGTTTTGTGGCCAACCTGTCTAATATCGCTATTCTAAGAAACATCCATGAAGCTCTTGAGTCAAATAAGTAGCAGAATTCTATTCAATAAGAAATGACAGCCTTAATAAAGAATAGTACATGGGGTCTTATGTCACGACTTAAAGAAAATGGGACTGTAGGGTGCAAGTGGGTATTTATAGTCAAATGTAAGCTAATGGAATTGTGGACAAGTATAAAGTAAGACTCGTGGTGAAGGGTTTCACACAAACTTATTGAGTGGACTACCTAGAGACTTTTACCCCAGTAGCAAAGCATACTTCCGTAAGGATTCTTCTCTTTTGCTGCAAATTTGAACTGGTCTCTCAACCAACTTGATATTAAGAATGCCTTCTTAAATAGAGAATTGGAAGAGAAATTTTAATGAATATGCCCCTTGGTTTCAAAGAAAAAGGACCCGTTGGAGTCTATCAGTTAAAGAGGTCTCTCTATGGCCTTAAACAATCTTCTAGGGCCTGGTTTGACCGATTTGAGAAAGTCTTAAAGATCTGTGGATATTCTTAAGGGCAAGCTGATCACGCTATGTTCTATAAATAGTCTATAGAAGGAAAGTTAGCTATTTTGATCGTGTATGTTGACGACATTATACTAATAGGGGATGACAAAGATGAGCTAGAAGGATTTAAGGCAAAATTGGCTCGTGAATTTGAAATCGAAGATCTTGGATTGCTACATTATTTTCTAGGAATGGAGGTGGCTAGAACAACTAAAGGTATTCTAGTTACACCGCGGAAATATACCTTAGATTTGCTAAAGGAAATGGGCATGACTGACTATAAATTTACTACCACGCTAGTTGAACTAAATAGCAACTTTTAAAGCAAATAGTGCACCTGTAGAGAAGGGGAGATATGAAAGATTGGTGGGAAGATAAATATACCTTTCCCATACTAGACCTAAGATTACTTTTACAGTTAGCTTAGTAAGCTAGTTCATGCACTTTTCAAGAAAAGCTCACTTAGTGGCAATAAATTGGATACTTCAATGCTTGAAGTCAACATCAAGAAAAGGATTTTATTTTGAAAATGGAGGAAAAAAGAATATAAAAGTGTTTGTTGATGCGGATTGGGCTGGAAATGTCATGAATAAGAAGTGTACAACAAGTTATTGTACTAAGGAATGGGGTAACCTTGTGACTTGGAAAAGCAAGAAACAAATTATAATGGCATAAAGCAACGCAGAAGTAGAGTTTTGAATACTAGCACATGCTATATGTGAGCTTACGTGGATAAAACATGTTCTCAAAGAACTATATTTGATCAAAGATAATCTTATGCAACTTTTATGTGACAGTAAGGCAACAATTAATATTGCTCATAATCCTGTCCATCATGATAAGATAAAATATGTGGAGGTAGATTTACATTTTATTAAAGAGAAACTGAAAAATAGAGTTATTTATTTTGTGTATATTCCTACATGACAATAAACTATAGATATGTTGACAAATGAAGTATTTGGATGTAATTTTAAAGAGTTTGTAAGCAAGCTGATTATGAAGAACATCTATTCTCTAACTTGAGGGAAAGTGTTAAAGATGTTAGCTGTATTGTGTTGACTATTTTTATGTTAGTTGTATTTTACAGTTATCTGTTCCTAATTTTTAGGGATATTATTTTGAATATCCTAAATGCTTTTATGTTTTTTTCCTAAGGTCTAACGTATAGAAATAGATCTTCTCTCTTATTGTACTGTAACAAGATTCATATAGAAACTTTTGATTTTTCACATAAATCTTAACTATTATTATAAGTGCACGCATAACACAATCTTTAAAAATATTTTAATTTATTTTTTTTACTAAATTAGATCAGATTACTAAATTCAATGAGACGAAATTAATTGAAAATAAATAACAACGTAAATCATGAGAATAACAAAAAAAAAAGAATAAAGAAGTCATCCCCTTCCTCATATATCTTTATCGACCTACAAGATAGAGAAAAAAAAAAAAACTAATGTGGAAACAAGAGTAAAATAATGTGTGGGCTAATTATAACCAACTAATTCTATAAAACAAAATTCCAACTTAACAATATGTCATCACAAATCATACGCACCATGGTTAATTATTTAATCTTCACTTATTCATTCTAGGTAGTAGTAGACATTAAGCTTAGTGAAAATTACTATGTACAATGGCTTCATAATCAGGATTTAGAATGGGCGATGCCCATTTCTTTTGTCTAAATTTCCCCTTATGACGGCCAGACCCTGCCCTCAACCTGGCAACAGCAGTTTGTTGCACCACCAAAACTGAAGCCTGTGCAGTGAACTGAGACGACACCAACGTCTCTCCGATCGGCCCCAGCTCTGGACTGTCACTACTCCACTCCGATAATGCCATCGTTATAGGCGACTTCAGCCCTTCCCCACGTCCAACAATGTAAAGATCGAAGTTATTGTACTTGGTTGCAATACATTCCACCAATTCATCACTATTATTCACTAGCTTCTCGTAGTAAATTATTGACTCATCACACATCGTCTTGAACCTGAACTCGTTTATAAAATCATCATCACACTCTCTCGCCCTCTCAGTTTCAGTTGCCACCGTCAAAATCCCCTCCCCGTCCTTTTCAACTTGCGGTATCATGCTCTGCTCGGCTTCTTTGCTAGCCAGAAACCGTATAACACTTAAGGTGACCCCATGTGTTCCCGCCATTTTCCATGCATAGCTTAACGCTTCTTGATCGTCAGACCCGCCGATGAATAGCATTGCAAAACGGAGCTCCGGCCCGTTTACTGAATTCGAGCGAATTGACGATCTTAGCCCTCGATCAACTAGTATCCCAACGGAGCAGGGTGAGTTAACCAGTATGTTCTTGTTTACTTCTTTAAGCGAGTGATTTTCGCCTTGTAACCCGCCGTCGGCAGCTAGCTGCTTGTGATATGGTAACAAGATCATGGCCACCCGCTTTTCCACAGCGAGATTGAAGACGTCTTCGTGCATGGTGGCGTAAGGTGAAACTGCTGTGAGCGGATGGACAGCGACGGCGTCGTTTCCGGATTGGAAGTCATCGAAGGCGCTGATGATTTGTCCGGACTCTTCTTTCTCGCGGGTCAGGTTGTTGGTGGTGCCAGAAGAAGCAGTCTTGCGCAGGTCGTGCACGATCATCATAGCGGAGGCGCGTCCGGCGAGCTCGATGAGGTGGACGGCGAAGACGCAGAGTGGGGATTTTCTTGTGGCGTTGGAGACTTTGAGGAGGTTGATGATTCCTGAGAGGTTTCTTGTTGAGTGAATGCAAGTGAGAAGTCGAAGCTCTGTTTCTGGATTGCTTCTTTGTATTGTCCTTTGATTGTATTGCCTCGATAGCCTTGCGGATTTGCTTGCAAGGAAGAAAATTGGCCCTACCAATGCCGTCATAAACAATGTTATAAACACCATTACAAGCATCAATATGTTGTCCATAGCCTGCAATAAGAAACCCATTTGTCCTATAAGCATTGAGCGTTTCCATAAGAAATCCGAGTCTTGGGTGCTACAGGAGCATTACTGTCCAACTTTTCATTTACTATTTGTTATGTGTGCATGAATTTGTTATAATTGGTTGAAGATATTCATACGATAAATTGAAAGGATAATAAGCAATTCTCAACGATTTTTGTTTTGCGTTTAATTTCTTCAAAAAGATCTATTGATTCATACCTTTAGGCTGCGGCCTTCGTTGAGAATAATGAGTGCCAATACACCTTTGGTGTTCAAAAGACCTCCAAGAGCCAAGCCCTCCCTTAATGACATGCCAAAGCACATACCGGCAACGACGGTGATAACAATTTTGGTGGAAGTAGCCGAAACCGTAACAAATGCTAATCTTGTCCAGTTAGTCTTACTTCTTATATCTCGCAAGTTGGTTCTAAAACCATTAAGCAAAAAGAAACCTGGCAACATGATTCCATTCACAAACTCTCCAATACTTTCCATAATCTTAATGGCAAATTCTCCATATGGGATTATAAGTCCGAACATGAAACCACCAAGCATCGAATGCGAGCCACAGGCATCTGTAATACATCCACATATAGCCACCCCAGCAAGAACGAAAGCTATACGAGTGTCACCAAGCTTGTCGTCTTCTTTCTTTTTGGTTTGTTTTATCACCCAAGCAATCCACGGACGCAACACGAACCAGCATATCAACAAAAAGATCATTGTGGGCACTGCCGCCATGTAAAACCTTCTGACATTATAAAACGTGATGGTGGCAACATAAAGAACCCAACCGGTTATATCACTTACAAGGCTAGTAATCAAGGCCGTTCTGCCAAGATCAGTGTGTATTAGCTTGACATCTGAGAGGATTCTTGCCAAGTCTGGGAAGCTTGTGATGGACAATGTTACAGCCCAGAATGCGGAGCCAATTGGTAGGGATTCTCGCTGTAAGTTTTTGATTTGACGTACAGGAACAAAGTATAAGCCTGCCCCTGCTGCCAGTGGGATGCAAATCCCCGCAATGGCAATGGTCAGTGTTCGTTTTCCAATGTTCCTTAAAGCCGATACATCCATCTCTAAACCCACCAAGAACATGTAGTAGGTGAGCCCCAAACTAGCAAATGTCTCCAGTATTAAGTTGGTCTCATAAGGGAAAATGAGATTTGCAATGTAGTGTTTCCCAAGCACTGTTGGACCAAGAATAATGCCAGCCTGAAAAAGAAAATTTTGATGAATAATTAATGAATTTAATGAATGTAGCATCATTTGAGATAAATTGTTTAAAAATATTTACTACTTACGAGAACCTCATATACAAAACGACACTGACGAAGAGGTTTCAAGATAAACATTAGAATACGCGTAACCAAAATCATTATAGCTATTTGGGTAGTGAGGTAAGGGAGATATCTGAACAGACTGTTGTTAGTTTGCCATGCTGTGTCTCCTGCAACGGCATCTTGCAAAAAACATATCTGAATTTCATATGCTGAGCTGTTTGATACATTGTAACGTCCGAAGGTGTAACTCTCTGGGCCAGTTGGTATAAGTTTTGATTTCAACGACATTTATATGTACCTTGGTTAATTTACGGCTGCCACCTCCAGCTCCAGGCTTGAAATATTGAGGAGGGGTTGAAGGTGATTGAGAAACAAGAATACAATGGAAAAGCAACTATAATAGGTTCTACAAGAAAGAATTTTATTGCATAAGTAGTTGAAACTGCTAGGAGTTATCGTGTGGCGGTCCGCAGTATTTGCTCTTTAGCTGTTATCTTATTATTGTTCCTGCCGCTGCCATTTGTTATGGGTCTCCATGGTCATTCTTCTGTTAGTCAAAATTTTAGCAGACGACAGTTAAGGTCATGACCATCAACAATCAGGAGGATACACTTTTGGTTTAAATTTAGCAGAATCGTTGTTTTCTTAACGTTTACGTCACTATTTGTTGGGCCGTTTAATAATTGATGACTATTTATCTGAATTGCGAACGAATGCCCATACGCAAAAAAAAAATTTCGCCGCTATATCTCAGGACAGCGAACAGCAGATTACATTTTATAGCAATAATAATCCCATAATTCCGTACAGAAAAAAAAGGCATGATTTCATATCAAAAAAGTAAAACTTGTCTCTCAGTTCACAGCAATAACACCACTCTTTCATCTATAAACTCCTAACTAAATCTGGAAAGTCCTTGAGATTACACGGTAAGACCTTGTGGAGGAGCGGCTACTGGAGTTTTGGGCTTTGGCTTCTCCACGACAATAGCCTGAGTGGTCAGGACCATTCCTGCAACTGAAGCTGCATTCTGCAATGCACATCTTGTCACCTTTGCCGGATCGATAACTCCAGCCTCAAGCATGTTCTCATACTTGTCTGTCATTGCATTGTAACCAATTGTCCATTCACTGTCTTTCACCTTCTCCACAACAACCTCACCTTCAACTCCAGCATTCTGAGCTATCAGTGATGCAGGTGCTACCAGTGCCTATGTCCAAACATATTGAATCAGCACAATAAAAAGGATTATCAAAGATGGAAAATCAATATCAAACAGAAATGCTTACCTTCTGCACAATGTCAGCACCTAATCGCTCATCTGCATCTTCAAGCTTGTCCTTGAGAGCAAGAACATGAGCAGACAGATGAACCAGAGCAGCACCACCACCAGGAACAATACCTTCCTCTATGGCCGCAAAAGTTGCATTCTTGGCATCTTCAATACGGAGTTTACGGTCCTCAAGCTCGGTTTCTGTAGCAGCTCCAACTTTAATAACAGCAACCCCACCAGACAATTTAGCAATTCTCTCGGCAAGTTTCTCTGAGTCATAAACAGAATCCGTCTCAGCCAACTCCTTTTTCAGCTGTGCAATTCTATCTTGTAATTCATCCTTTGACGCAGCATCAGCTATAATGGTAGTGGAATCCTTGCTGATAGTCACCTTTCTAGCTATACCTAGCTGCTCAACTGAAGTGCTTTCAATAAGCAAGCCCAGGTCACTAGCTTGAAACTCAGCTCCTAAACAAAAGAGAAAGAACACAAAAGATTAGTCCATGAAAGCAATACACATGTAAAACATAAACAAATGAAATTGATAAAGGAAAAAATGTGTCAGCTCCCACAGTTTAACACCAGGGTGTAGCTCTAGTGGGCACACCTAAACATCAAACATAATAAAATCAAGGAATTCCTAATGTAAAATACACAATAACCATGAATAAGTCAAAACTTAGAATTTGGACCAGAACCACCCAACAGCTGCAGTCATTGAGAAAAACTTCACAAAATTTTTGCAAAACCACTTCCTAACCCCAATTCTCAAACATATAAAGTGTGTCATATGCCTAACGATAATTCATCTTTCTTCTTATTGTCGCTAAATTAGAAAAATCATTTTAACCAGTCATCAAACAATCAAAATAAGGAAAAGATGCAGGAATTGAATTTCACTTTAAAGGTGGGTAGCTGCATACCAGTTAAAATGGCAATATCTTGAAGGAGAGCTTTTCTTCTTTCGCCAAAACTAGGAGCTTTAATGGCAGCAACATTAAGGATGCCCCGCAGCTTGTTGACAACTAATGTAGCCAAAGCCTCTCCTGTTACATCCTCAGCAATTATAAGCAATGGTGCTCTCAATTGTGTGGTCTTCTCTAACAAGGGAATTATATCCTTTATTGCTGAAATTTTTTGATCTGTGATCAGCACTCTAGCATTCTCAAATTCAACAATTAATTTCTCAGGGTTTGTGACAAACTGAGGAGAGATGTAACCCCTGTCAATCTGGTAATTAAGAAGATTGCAAATAACAAGAGAGGATCATTACTTAAGAATCAAGACCAAACACCAAATAACAGGATCCCCCAGGGAAGAAAGATACATACCTCCATTCCTTCCTCAACTTCAACAGTAGTCTCAAATGAGGATGATGACTCGATTGACAAGACACCATCAGGACCAACCTTGTCAATTGCATCAGCGATCATTGTCCCAATGAGGTCATCATTCCCAGCAGAGATAGTAGCAACAGCTAGAAAAAAGGGCAAAGGAAACACAGTAAATACAAGAAGAAAAGGAACATAATTGCAGAGATATAACAATTACAACAAAAGACAGCCAAATACCTCTGATATCATCACGACCTTCCACAGGCCTAGCCCTCTTCTCCAGCTCTTCTACCAAACCCTGTACAGTTTTATCAATCCCTCTCTTCAAGGAGACCGGATTTGCACCAGATGTGACACTCAGGAGTCCTAGTTTAATTATTTCTCGTGCAAGAACTGATGCAGTTGTTGTTCCATCACCAGCAGTGTCATTGGTTTTGCTTGCAACCTGCATCCCACAGTCAATACATATCATCAACCATGTGTTCCAAACATAAAAGCCTCATTGTATGAACTATTATTAAGGGAAAATAATTAAAGATTCATCAAAATTGGGCCAACCTCCCTGATAAGAGCAGCACCAGCATTTTCCATGGGATCAGCTAGCTCAATTGCTCGGGCTATTGTCACTCCGTCATTAACCACCTTCGGACTCCCAAATTCATCCAGAACAACATTTCTCCCTTCAAAATGCCAAACATAAATATCAATTGACCCAGAGTAGTTCCTCAATCCACATTACTAATTACCCAGAGCATAAACAAGTCAATACACATTCATTAAAAATACACATAAGCGTCAACTACTCTGTTAATTGGCATAATTACAGGATTACCAGCTCCCCTGTTTCATTTCAGACAAATTTCAAAATTACCCAGATTGGCACTTGCAGGGAAGTCCTCAGTATTTAGTCAACTACCGATATTAACTCGCCATTTTGATCACTTACTAATTATCACATGCTAATAGCAATCAAATTACCATACTTTATGGAGGAATTATTCAAGTTTCAATGATTCAAGTGTTCAAAAGGATTAAGAGGCTAATACCTCTTGGACCAAGAGTAAGGCCAACAGCATCGGAAAGCTTATCGATACCGGCCTGCATTGTGGCCCTGGAGCTCTGGTCAAAAGCAATATCTTTGGCAGACGCTCTAACAGCGAATCTCCTGTAATTTACTCTCTGACTCTGATTCTGATTTCCTCTCCTCCTCAAGCTCCCCTTCAAATAGGGAAAAAATAACAGTAAAAAATGTGAAAAACAAATGGAAACAACAAATTTCTAGCTGAAGCAATGAAAGATATTAGTGTACCTGTTTGGGAGAGCACATAATAGAAGCCGAAGAAAGAGCGTTAGCGGAAGCCATTTCCAACAATCAACCAAATGGAGTAAAGGGTTTGCTGAGGGAAATTGTTTCGGATAAGGTACCAACAACAAGTAGAAGCTGCGAGGACTGGGAAGGGGGTTAGGGTTTAGCTATATTTAAGTGTCGCGATGTTCCAGAAGATTCTTTCAACTTGGAGAGAAACTTTGGAGACCCGGCCCACGCACCATCAAACAAACAGCAACATTTTGAGATTTTTTTTTTTTTTGTAATAATGATGTAATTAATGTAATCGCTGAATGTTATTGATAGGGGAAATAATAAAAGAAAATGGCAGATATACTCCAATATTTAATAAAAGAGGTATGAAATTTTTTAATATTTTAAAAAAATATCTGCATATCTATTTATTAACGGAAATTAATTTTTAATAAAAATTATAATTTTAACATATAATTACTGTTATATATTTTTTCAGTGTATAAGTTAATATATTAACCCTAAACATGTCATATAAAAATAATTATTAATTATCTAATTTAGTTATAAATCATTAATAAAATTATGAACATACCCTTATTTTCTAATTCCTTTGTTTAAATTTTAATCAAATTTTTTCTTAAAATTAAATAAATTTAATCCATTACTCAAGAATAATCCATAATTCAATATTTGTACCTAAAAATTTAACCGAACTTCATTTCATTTCATTTCATGCTACAAAGATTATTGATGGCATAAAAATAATACAATTCTCCACTGACATGTCAACCATCTAAACTTCTATGATTAGCAGAAAAAAAAATGGTTACAATAATAATCACTAAATCTTAATAATACTAATTAGCATATCCAATTGTCATAAAAACCACCATTCCAGTAAACATAATAAAAAAGTCTTATACCATAATATTGTATCAAACTGATACCAATAAACATTACAATAATAATTATAATATTTTTTTAAAAAAAATTATCTATTCACAAATATATATGAAAACTCTGGCTACTAACTTGTTCAGAGCTTCCTCTCATAACTTGTGTGGTTGTTGCATTATCAATCATGCATGATTAGTGTATAAATATAACGACCATAATGAAGACAAAAACAATTTTAGGCTTACTTGAGGGGTGTTGAATAGAATCAACTGGCACATTTTTGCATGCTCTTTTGTTATGGTGAGAATGATACAGTTGCTACATCTTTGCTTGGTCTTTCTTTTTCTTTATTGTTCCTCTTGGCTCTCCTCTCCTCACTATTTTAGTTCTATTAACTCTTGCTTTGACATATCGAGGTAAGACTTGAGACCTTCAACAACAGTTCATGTAGTTTGATCCGAAAGTGGATGTATGACATTCGCATATATGGCCAAATATGCTTCCATCGTAAGTTTTTTGTCCACATAATCAGCATTAGCCTCATGTCTTTTGAGCAATAAATGGCATGACATGTTTACATGATATCCTACAAATTTGATGACACCACAATCACAAGTTATATTCTGTATACTATAATGCTTTATCATTGTCATCCATTACCTCAAATTCATACTCACCAGACATAAGCACCCTCAAAAATCTTCCTTCTTGCTAGGAAACACTCAACTTCTCTTCACGATTGGAGTAGCTTCTCAATTCATTTTCTTGTGTTGAAATGTTTTTTATGCTATCTTTTCATAACTTTCTTCTTAATGAATTCCATAAATGTCAACATAAGTTTGTCAATGTATTTATTTAACCAGTTGTTGCATGACTCAGTTAAGTTGTTGGTTACATGATCAACTTTTATATCATTTAAAAATGCATGTCTGGCCCACTCTTTTTTGCCAATCTTGATCAATGAATTCTATCTCCTTATTCACTATCTTCACAATCCACTTCTTCACCGCCTTCAATGTATCCAATATTCACTCTATCATCATCCCAATTTAATTCACTTTCATCATCAATAAGTGTTATGTCTTTATTGTCGTCATTTAACTAATATACTTAATTAATTTTTTGTTCCAAAAAATAAAGTGGGTTAGCATTTAGGTTTTGGGATGACTCATCTATGTTGTGAAAGTCAATCTTAGCTTGAAATGACTGTTGTTGGACTGTTGTTGTAGGTTATTATTTGTTGGAGCTTGTTACTTTACATTATCTGTAAAGTGCAGCCTTTAATACAATGGAGGGTGGCCCACATGGGCCCACCTCCATTTTACTCATTTTGGCTTAGGCGCGCCTTATAGTTACTGTAAGATAGCCACATCCTTATTTGTTGCCATCTACACACTAGTACATGCATTTCATTGATAAAGTTAAGCACAAAATTTGTATTAGTACATGCTTTTCATTATAAAGTTAAGAACAAAATTTGCATGCTTAATGACCTTTAAAAAAATAAAAAATGCATAATATTAAACCTAGGTGAGTTTTTAACCCAAAAGAAAAAAACACATAGGTGAGTAAGAATACAAATTTAATTACGTGTACTAATGGATACTGTACATTTTAAAATTGATTAAATATATCAAGATAAAATCATTTCTTTATTCATACATGTTAATGGCCAAACAAAGAAGGAAAAAATGTAAAATAACCAAAAGATTACTATTTCTGGCAAATTGATAGTAGAGTGTCGCACAGTTTTTGGTAGTTTCCGGTTATTTCAGCAGCGAAATTACGGTGATCTCGACTAGCTTTTATTGATTGAGTCAACGGCACTAAGGATCCACGAGTAGCAACACCAACTGTAACATATACATTTTTTTTATTATATATGTTAATAATTAAAACCAAAGAGAGACTATTTGATATTTTGTGTGTGTTTAATGAGATGAAAACAGGTGGAAAACTTAGAGCAAACTGAGAGAGAGGGAGAGAGAGATGACCCGTTTGACTCGACTCGACCCGAAACCTGTGAACTTGACCCGACCGTAACTCCCAACTCCGACCACCCCCACCGAACTAGCTTAGTATCAAATCGAAGCTCACGAGCCAGTGAACGTTCCTCTGTCATCCTTGCTGGCCAGAAACATCGAGAACACTGCCGATCGAGAGCGCGAAGCTTACGCACAAACCTATCATGATTTGGCGGTGTTTTCGCCAGATTTTGGTGACGCCACCACTTGGATTTTGTTCTCCACCTTGCCCTTTATCATTTCTGACCATGCACAACCACCGGGGAGATCGTTTTGCCGTTGGAAGATTTACGGCTTTAAGAGCTTGATCCAGCGTCACCGCCGCACGTGGGAGGTCACCACCAGAACCATTGAACTCAACTCGATGAGAAGTGTCTAATCCGAGCTTCCCCATCACTGTTGGGTGAATTCTAGTCAACGTTGACTGTAGGGGTATTTTAGTAATTTCGCATATAGAGGGTAATTTTGTAATTTTTAGCTTTGAGGATGTTTTTGCAATCTGAATTGAGGATGAATTGATAATTTTATGATGTTGAGAATAATTTAGTAAATTATGAATTTGAGGGTTGTCGACAAGTATAATTTCATATTTTATTAGTAAATTACGAATACGGGATTAATACAGTAAGCTGAGAGACTTGAGAGTTGAGATGTCTGGACGAATGTTTATTTTAAGTTTTATTTTTGTGACGTTAGTTCGAATTATAAATATGGGAAGTAATTATATCATTTCTTTAAAATAGGTGGATCTACGGGCGAAAATCTATCGCGGACTTGGGCGATAGCCGAGTCTGAATTTATTACTGTAAGTGGAATATATTAAAACTATTTGTGTACGTTATTTTTATATAATAAAGCTTGTTCGTGAAATAAATATTCTAATTGTTTTCATTTAATGGTTCTCCAAAATAAATGTTTTATACGTATGAATATTTTGTTAAACTATATATATATATATTCATTTATGTTCCGTATCGACTTTGAATTTGTAAAAGAGATAATTGATTTTGAGCATGATTTTAAAGTGTTTATATATGGATTTCGAGCATGATTTTAAAGTGTATATATGTTGATTTCGAGCATGATTTAAAGTGTACATATCTTAACTTTGAGCATGATTTTAATTTTATATATGTGTATATAAGTTGTGAAAAATCATGAAGCAAATACCCATTCCCTCCAGATAATATAAGATGAGATGAGATGAGATAATAGGCCTATTGGGGCCGTCTGAGCACACATAAAGGCTTTGAGCCGTGTGTTTGGGTGCTTTCGCCCTTTGGGGGCATATGCATGCAGACATATATTGAGATATGATGAGATTTAAAACCAAGTGGTCTGGATACGATGTCACCAGACAGTGTATCATTGCACGTCTGTTAAGATCCGGATATGAATTATGATGATAAGCATGAAATGGCACGTCCCCGTCTATCAGTGAAGCTCCGAGCATGATGGTACCCAGATAGTACATCATTGCCATCCGTTGCGGTCCGAATATGATGAGATTATTCCCGCGGATATTTGTTTAAGGATAGTTGTATTATTTAGTATTTGATATTTCAATATGAGATGTTTTTCTTGATTTTGTGGTAGTATTAATTATATTTATGTTCAGTATATGATTTGAATTGTAATGAATTTCTTACATTAATATAATTAGTTGAGAAAATTAATTATACAAGTGATGCATTTATTTTTGTAAGTATTTTATGTTTCAAAAACTACTATCCACTCACTGAGCTCACTGAGTTTTATGTTTACTCTATTTTATTATATTTCCCCATGAGATTTCAAGTACAACTGTTGACCCAGTAACTGTACATATTTAGAGTCGTTTTTTGCCACGTAAGAGTGTCTGAGGATATAAATAATTTTTTTTTTGTTAGTGTATATAATCATCCCATTTTGGAATTATACTAGGGATGTGATATAAAAATTAAGAAAGGTGTGTACTATTGGATATTTTACTGAATAAGACTGGTTGAAGTAGTTTGATGCATAATAAATTATTTTGGGAATGTTATACGTTTAGGGGATGTTCTGCAGAAATTTTCGGTAGAATTCTCATTAATAAGATTTTTAATATTTGAGCTCAGTTGCTTGAGAGAGACTCGCCTCTAGGGATGGGGCGGGTCATTTCACCAACAGTGGTGGTTTCGATACATGCAGCAGCTTACGGTGGCATCAAGGATGTATCAGTAGCAGCATAGCAGTGGTAGCTTTGATTTGAAGATGCATTGATGGTGGTTTTGATCGCAAGTAGTACTAACAGCTTTTGACGTCGCAATCAGTGGCAGTAGCTTACAGCGACGCTATCAGCGGTACCAGCAGTGTGAGGTGATGCGGGAAACAGTGTATGTGTGTTAATGGTTTATGGAGATGCTGGGAAACAATGTGTGTGTGTCAAGGGTTCTTGTGTGTTAAGTGTGTGTGTGTGTGTTTTGTTTCAGTGTGTTAAGTGTGTAGTGTGTGTATGTGTGATTTAAGGCACTTTAAATTGAATAAGGATTCTTTCCTAATTTGTTTTCCTCTTAGCATTATTTATTTTTTAATAATTAGTCAAGTGTGTGATAATTAACCAATTTTTTCAATGAATATACACATTTGATCAATCATTGAAAAACAAGGAGGAATAAGAGAGAAAAAAACTATGAGAGGATCTTAGTCTCTTTGAAGGAGGGTTTTTAAGTATACTTATTTGTTATTAATATATAATTACAATATTAACTTTTTAGTGCTTTAAGGTAACAGTTTTTATTAATAAATGAGATTTTATGTACCTTTTATTAAACATTAGAAGTGTATTAGTCGTTTTTTCAAATAATAATCTCTGATCAATTGTGTTTGATAAGTTTTTACTAGTAATCTACTTAAAACTGAATGATCGAATCAAATCGATCCATCTAATTTGAGTTTGGTGATTATTGGTTCCACTTGACAAATGTTGATTCTATTTTATGTAAAAAATAAAAAATAAAAGCTATCCATGCCGGAAGTATTTTAGTTTTGATTCAGCATTTGTTAAATAACATAAATGTGGGAGTTAAAATTAATAAAGGAAGAATTATGATAAAAGAAGTTAGGGCCAAAGCTTTAGAAAAGTATTGGGAGGGCAAGCAATCACTATGCTTATGTTATTTATAAACTCATTCATGATTGTGCATACATATTATAAAGAGGAGTGACTTAGTCTTTTTTTTTTTTCTCTTTTTTAAAAGGGAAGGGGGGTGGGCAAACTCAAATATAAATTTTTTTAACCCTCCTTCCCATTCTCAATAATCGAACCCGAACCACCACGGTTATATGGCGAGCATGATGACCAACTCGACTACGCCCTTGGGGGCGAGGAGTGACTTAGTTATAGCATATCACTTTCACTGGCTATCTGCGTTGCAAATTGAGAAGGGCAAAAATGATGCACCAATAACATTTTTGAAGTGGGGAGGGGATAAACATATTAATAAAACATCTTAATTCATGATAAATTAAATTTCAATAATAAAATTATTTAACTACAAGCAGTATATGTATATACAATTATATTACAATCTTAAATTTTTTATCTCAAATAATCATTTTAAATTATATAACATTCATCAATTGACTGATAAAATTAAAGTAAATTAATTATATTATCCTGCCGTGGAGTTAAAAATATATAAACAGTAGAGTTGAAGATGAGGAAGGGCACGCTGTCCTTGAAGAAGATGGCAAAAAAGAGAAAAAGAAGAATGCTAAATCAGTGAAAAAATATTCCGGTGGTGATAAAAAAAAGCTTCACGAACCAAAAAGGCTGTTGAGCCCAATGATCTAAGAAAGTAAGCTTTTCTGTTGGTGTGAAGATTTTCCCTTCATCTGATGCGAAAAATGGCATAGATAATGGCTTCGTGCGTGGTAAGCGGTTCTCTAGAGAAGAAGCTGAGATGATTAAACGAGCTGTTATCAACTACTACATAGAAACTCATAGATTAGACGCAGAAGCTCTAAATATGGTTTTGCATTATAGATCTCACCCAGAAGTCAAACATTATCGGAAGAAAATAGGATCAGCCTTACCTTGGAGACCCTATGACATATTCTCGAGCTCATATTATATGCCGAAGAGATGAAAACCGTAGGACCGCAGAAGAGTTGGAACTTGTCCGGAAGTTCCATGAAAAACGTGGGTCTAATTGGAAAATATTAGCCGATGCGCTTGACAAGCATAGTTTCATGTCAAGAATGCATGGCACAGAGTACTATTGCCCAATAAAAAATAAAAAGGACAATGGTCCCAAGAAGAGTATCAGAAGTTATTTGACTTGGTGAATATGGATTTGCGAATGAGGGCTTTGGAAGAAAAGAAAACTAAGCATGGCATGTTACGAGATAATATCAGTTGGGAGGCAATTAGTGACAAATTGGCCACCAGATCAAATTCTGTTTGCTGAATGAAATGGTATGATCAGCTAACTTCACCTATGGTTGCTGAAGGGAAATGGGCTGATACAGATGACTTCCACTTGGTGAATGCACTTTCTAGCTTAGATGCTTGCTGCATGGATGATGTAGTCTGGGATAATCTTCTTGAGCATATGTCTGGAATCTTGCACTAATAATTTTTTTTATTTATATGCTGATACTTTTAAGGTATAGAAGGTGATGAAAATTATGACAAGGCCTGGAATAGAACACCAAATACCATCTGATGGTTGGAAATATATTCACACAATGCATATTATAATTGCCAGTGTTGTAGTAGCTGACTAGTTGTTGTTAACTTGCTACTTTTAAGCTTGGAAGTCAAGAAAGGCACTCTAACAGAAGAACATAGAACTATATAAACTAAGTTAACAAGTTATTAAAAGAATGCAGTGCTTTCTTACAATTTATTATTTCAGAGGAGAAGGAAAAGACTACTTATTTTCAAGTGAACACGAACACGGATATTTGAACATTAAGAAGTACTGCCAAGATAAAAATAAGATTAATGTTTGTGATATAATATTGTTGTAGTGCACAAAATGATAATATTGTTCATGCTACAGTGCTGTCGTTTCTATTTTAGTAGTATCTTCTCAGAGTTCAAATGTTATTCTTCTTCTAAATAATTTGATTAATTATTAAAATATTTTGAAACTTCAACAAAGATAAAAGATAATAGATACTAAAATAAAATAAAAAACAAAAGAGATTCACTTTATATTTTTGTTTTTCTCATCTCTTTCACGAGCTTTGTATCAAAAGCATCTCCTTTATTTGTTTGTCACGACATTAATCAAGTATCTGATCAAAGCAATGCGTGTGCATTGAGTGCATGAATTTCATCCTAATTCCCATAAATTATTGTGTAAATTTTAATATATTTATAAACATACTAATTTATTGAAATATACGTTAAGATTAACGCAGTTAAACTTATAGGGACCGCAAATTTTGAGAAAATAAAATCGAATTTAAGTTAATTATAAGTTTACCCTAATTGAAATAATATATATTTTAGTTAAGAAAATTAAAATTGAAGATACAAATAAATTAACATAAGAATTCTGAAGATTGAGGGTATGAGGTTTCAGAACCAATCATAATTTAACTTAATGATTATCTATTTTTTATGGATTGTTGCAAGTGCTAAAACCACCCACATTAATAATCAATTGAAGCCTGAATTTTTGTTTGTTTTTGTCTTCAGGTACAAGCTTTAGTGATTGACCCATAATTTCTTCATTCAATCACATGAGCCCATTATAATTTCTTCGCAATCCAAAATCGCCATATTAACAACAAACTAGATAATCTTCATTTCTTTCCAAATTTAATCTTATAATGCGTATTTATTTAATTTATTAACCTGTGTTAATAAAAATAGATTAATTAATGAAAATTATAAATAAGTAAGACTAACAAATATAATACATTAGAGAAGAATTATATCAATAATTTACGCACATCATAAATAAAAAACACTTTAATTATATTGATAATGAAATTACCTTACATCATTATCAAATATAAATCCCATGAGAATCTTTAATGTGGACAGCTGTAGTATGTAAACGTATTATCAATAAATATTATAGTTACAATGTTATATATTATTATTTAAATTTAAGATGTGCGCATTCGCATTTAGGGGTGGGTTGTGGAGCTCATAACATAGCTCCCTAAATAAGACATTGCCACACACGCAATCATGCACTTGATCATGTTCGATATTTAATGTGCCTCAGCTCATTTGAAATCCTGATTACGTCCCTAATGGTTTGTACAATTTTACTGACTATAATAGTTCAACACTTTATTTTGACAAGTAAATATTCCACTTAACCTTTAAAATAAAATAAAAAGTAAGGAGAAAAAACTCTTTACTTTTAAATATTTACCTTTGGCTATAAAATTTAGCCAATATTAACTCTACCCTTCGCCTAAAGAATATCTTAATTAGTTTAGTCTCTTGTAGTAAAAATAAAAGATCAGGGTTTAATTCCAAATAGATAGTGTTTAATTTGAAGCAGAGTGCAATGTAATTTAAAAAAGTGGTGACACAACTTGTCATCTCTTTTACATTTTTTTTAATTACTCATTCTCTTCGATTTGACTGGTGGTGATTCTAATTCATAGTAACCGGATAAAAAAGTCACAATATCTTGATCCTAAATTGATTAGTGTAAAATTTTTCAAATCAACATGAAAGTAATGGGACAAAATAAACCTAGAAGTTTTTCTTCCCCATCCCCAATTCCTTTGGTATCCCGCCTACAGAAACTTCGTTTATTGTCAATTAAATTATGATTTATGGTTCTGTTAAAAAAGGATTTGGTTATTGATCAAGATTAATGATTTGAAATTTGACTTGAACACTTATCATGTTGTCAATAACCGTTAACGGAATAAAGAATTATAAAAGAGTAATGTTAATATAACTCGACCACTAGTAATTGAAATCGGCCTCCCGCCTTTATCGCCAGCTTGTATCAGAATACCTCTGAATCATCGAATTCAAATCCTAATTCTTTTTATCTCAGCTTGAAGAAAAAGCAAAAGCAATAGCAATGGCACCCATCAATCTCCAACTCGCTAAAAACTCAACTCAAAGGAAGCCCAAAACCCGCGAACTTTTCAAAAGCCCTAACAATAAGCAGCGGTGCAATAAAGACCGGCATGCAAAAGTGGACGGCCGGGACTGCCGCGTGCGAATGCCAGAGCTAACTCTTGCCCGGTTCATACAACTACAAAGCTTGGTCATAAGAATAATGGGCAGACCATTCAATGGCTCCTTCACCACGTGCCTCCTTCTCACTTTCCAAAACCCATTGTCATCAACAGCACCACAAACCCTAACCCTAATCCTAATAACAATAATAATAATGTGTCTTCTTCAGTGTCTTTGGTAACTGCTGGTTCTTCCTTGCATGCCGCATTGCCGATAACAAGCAAGGTGGCAACTGAAACAATGCTGGAAGAGAGTTTAGAGTTTGAGATGTTAATAATACAAGAAATATGTCGTTGATGTCACTGCTGATGCAGAGTGGAAATGATAATGATGGAGAAGAACCAAAGGAACTTGTTTTTCTTTGATTATTAATTAGTTATGGTTAATCCAAAAACAGGTTTCGAAGATAGTCCCTTCTGGGGTTTCTGAATTTGTAATAGCTTATAGGTTTTGTCTAAGATTAATTATTACCCATAGACTTTACTTATTGGTTTATTGCTACTTTAATTCGACAAATTGTAGATACAGAATCTACAATCACAATATGTTGTAAAAGTTCTGGTTACAATATGCAAAAATAACATTTCTGCAATGTTTCAAAGTTCTTAATTAGTACTATCCGTGTATTAGTTAACTTTAATTGCAGTGTCGAATATAGTAATGGACCCAGAAATTAAGTCTCAAATAAAGCAGTGCAATGAGTTATATGCAAGCAACATTTTCTATCAAGAATGAGCAAAGCTTCCGTCTGGAAGTACCCGAACCAAAAAGCTTTCTTTGACAAAAGGGCAAAACTAAACAAGTTCTATATGTGGAACCAAAAGCATTCACTCTAAGCTGGCTAACCAAACCAATCTTCTCTGAGCAGACATTGCCATAAACATCTCTCTCTATTCAACATCCTTAAACAACTTGACCGCCTTTATGTAAGTGCTACCATCCATGCCTTCAATAGATTCTAGACATTTGACATGGTTGGTAAATGAGAATGCCTCAGATCCGGGAGATGCTTCAGGTCTGATCAAGGTTCGAACTGCCAAGTTTGTGATTTTAATCTATTCTCTCGAACCCTCCACAATATCGGGTGCTCCTGCTTCTCTTTTCCCTTCAAGGTAACTTATAGGAGTCAGAGATCCTTGATGTCGTTGAGTATTCAGTGAAGTGTAATCTTCGAAATAAAAGTTATCTTCCTCAACCTAGGGATAGTTAAGGGATATATACATCTTTGAAGTTCACCATCTGGTTATTAAAAATAACTTCCAATTGATTAATCATTGGACATCCCTTTTTCTGGAACCTCAGCCTTCTTGTGCATCCAATGTCCAATAATGAGACAATTAAGTTATCTAGCAAAATTTAGAAAGCAACACACATTCAATTTCAAATTTTAGAACTAAGAGTTACCTTCAAGTGCAATTCCCATACATTCTCAGGGACTCTGACTGTATTGAGCATAGTGTCCTAATTAACACCAGGTACTTGCAATAGCTCTCTGAAATCATGAAACTGGGTCCTCAATTGGTTAAACTTGTTTCTGAATTAACCGTTGTTGTACCTCTTGTTGTTCTCGCGTGCAACTCTTGCTCTATGCTTTTCCAACCTTTCCTTGTAAAGGTTGTTGCAGATCTATTTCCTTTATAAACTTCCTTTACCATCAGCTGGATGAAAATTTTCTCCTCCAAAGCTGTAGCAGGTCAGCCTCAATTCCAAAGTTCACACTATCCGCTTTGGACACCAATTAGCAAAAGACATGACACATCAATTATCAACATGGCTATTAGGGAAATTAAATTCATAAAGGAAAGCACATGAAAGTGCCTTGCCTACATATGTAAGTAAAAGATAGCAGCAGGGGTTGTGACTCATCCAAAGAAAGCCATATGCCTACTACACTTCTCTTCATGCCAACCAGGAGGAATAAAATCATAAGAAGAGTAATTTATATCTCCACAACTGTTAAAGAAGCCAGACTATCTTCCTATCAATTAAAGAGATTCCTACTATATATTAAGGGATGCACATGATAGTAATATCAAATTCGAATAATCTTCAAAGGGAGCTTAGTTAACAGCTCTATCAGACTTCAACTGATGATGATACATCATATGGCTATCCCGAGCTGGATATTTATTTCCTCTTGTGACTTCAGTCATTTTTTGTTTGCAACTTCAGCTTATGATGATAAAGCAGACAAGTGGCCAATCTTTATTGATATAAAATACTATGAAGAAACAAAAATGAAAAAGGACAGAGAAAATTGTTAACTGGATTTTTGAAAGAGAAAGGCAGTATGACCAAGAGGTTATCTTAAGTATACAGAGAAACTTCCAAGTCCTATTGTCAATGTGATTACAAACTCTTAACAATGTAAAATGAACTAACAGAGATCGATATCCCATATCCGTCAAGAGAAGTTTTTACTTGGCTCTAAAGTTAAAGACCAAATACACAGAAAAAGCACTAAATCCCTGGTGCCTATGCAATGTCACTTTGCCTAAGTTATATCTAAGCTGCAGTTCACAACCCAAGAAGTTACTTCTGCATGTATCATTATCCTCTCTTCACACCATATCAACAATTCTCTACTGAGAGAACTTTAGAATCAATAATTCCTCTTGTTTCCCTCCAAAATATTACCGAACACTTTGGCCGCCGTGCTTTAGAATATTCAGCTAAAGAACAACAATTATAAACATACCCTACGTTAATGATGCAATCATTCTTGACACTCTTTGAAGTACAAGCATTTCCTCAAAAAGCGCCAGTTTTATAGAAAAACGTATATTTACTACTTCAAAGTGCTTTTCCAATGCACCCAAACACAAAACACTTTCTAGCATTTCTTCACTACCAAATTAGATTTAACACAACAACGCATTTGATTGAATAATTAGAATTCTAAAATGAACATAAATTAATTGAAATTAGACACCCTGAAACCACTCATTTCAGAAAATCTTCAACGCAGAAGCTGTTCTACAAAAAATTCATTCTACATTCTTCTACTTTACTCTTTATATAACATACAGGGACTGCTAGTTTTTACTAATTATAAAATACCCTAAAAGCAAAAATGAAATCAAAAGCAATACGTCGTTCTCAAAACGACAGCTCGTTTCCACTCAACCAAAGCAATTAGAAAAATTAATTTGTACGGAAGAGAAAAAGATACCTGCTCTCTGTTTTTAGAATTGCGAAGGAAAGCTAGAGAGAGAAGATTGGATTTAAATGAAGCCAAGGGGAGGTTTTGGTTTTCGAATTTGGAGTGTGTTTCTTCTGTTTTGTGTTTGTTTCTGCTTTCCTTGTTTTTCTGCTTTTCAGTTTTCAAATGCGGCATTTTTGCAGCTGCTGCATTATTATTATTTTTTTTTTTTATTGTTGTGACACCAATCCGACGTCGTTCACATCTTACTCGAAATTTACGAAATAAACCTTGAAAACGACATCGTAATGACAAATTTGTTATAATTTTTTTTCTTTTTCATTATTTAACTGCCCAAAATTTATTAGTCAATGCTTTAAAATTCCTGGTGCAATTTAGGTCTCCTTTTGCTATTAAGGAGTTATGGAGTGATTACTATAGAGTGGGGCCACGCTGTTAGTTAACAATAATAAAAATGTTATAAGTTTTTTATTATACAAATGTGACATTAAATCAACTCAACCAAAATATTACCATGCAACTATAATATCTAACAGAATCTTAACTAACGTCAAATATGAATGGTTTCACGATCATGTATCATCTAAATTCTGATAAATAGTTAGCTTTAGGTAAACTGATAAGTTCTTATTTAGAATTGAGATTTTGTAACTTTTAAGTTATAGTTATTGTGAAAAATAAATTATTATTATGAAATAAAAATTAATAAGATGTAGTAAATACAAATTTTAAATATTTTAATACAATTATTAAATATATAATAAATTTTTTATTATACAAGTGAAAAATAATATTAATATAGTCTTCAAAATAGTGTTTACCAAACATTTTAATACTGTAACTTTTAAATCACAATTATCTAATCTCAATTCCAAACAGATCCTAAAGTAAGAATGACTAATAAAACAACATTTCCAAATAACATTCCTACCTTAGTTTTTTTAATTGTATAAACAGTACATAACCCTCATTATATTAAGCCAATACAGTTCTTTCATCCCTAAATAAAATGATGCATGTATAAACAATTACCCTAGCTATAATATATTTATTTTGTCTAATTAAGGACTCTCTTTTTACTGTTGTCATCAGCTAGCTCGGGATATGAAAGTTTATTCACATAATTAACATTGAATACTAATTCGCATACAAAGATGGTTGTTGCAGACTTGGTATTAAAGGACAACTAAGCTAAATTTATGTTGCAGTTAAAATAAAGTAAACTCTTAAATGTTTCATGTAAAAGAAATTAATTGCAGCCAAAAATGCCCTTATCAGTACAACTCATGCCTTGTTCTCACATATCTTGTCGTACGCATTATCTTACCAATTATCTTACAGACACTTCTGAAGAAGATGCTATAGCATGCAGATCCTTCAATTAATTATCAGCCGTTGGATACAACCAGACTCCAAATCTAACGGTTGTGTCAGCAAAATGATATCGTAGTACAAGTACTCATCTTTATTACTTCACCATTGGCGCGACAATGAAGGTATCCATTGCACATTTGTACAAAAATCAGCTGAAAATTTCACACATGTTGCCACAAAAACACATTTGTACCCTAATACTAACCCTAGTTTTGCCAAGCCGAGAAACTAACCAAGTAACAAGATGGACTCAGAGTCACCATCATCAGCAAAGAATATGGCTAAAAAGCCAAAACTCAACTCGCCAAACGACACAGCAGCCAGTAGCTCAAAGACCAAGCAACTGGCTCTACCTCCAACTCCGAGCAGGGCTTATAAAGGTGACCGCCATTCAAAGGTGGAGGGACGTGACCGACGTATCCGGTTGCCGGCTTTGTGTGCGGCTCGGATTTTTCAGCTGACTAGGGAATTGGGTTTCAAGACTGACGGAGAAACCATTGCTTGGTTGTTGAAACAAGCCGAGCCAGCTATCACAGCCGCTACTGGCAATGGTGCTAATTTTCTCGATCATCAAAATTCTGCACGTGATGAGGGCACTCTGCTGTTGGAATTTTCACCTCCTCTTATGAGTTTTTGCGAGGCCACTCTCCTTACTCAGAATGATGATGATGATGATCATAATATCAATAACAATAATACTAACAATTATTCTGAGGAGGCTGCTGCTGCTGCTGCTGCTTCTTCAAGGGCTGAACCTGATACTCCATCTTTAGAATTTGATATGATTTCAAACTTTGACATGGGCATTACTGTCAATGAGATGATGGAACTCTTTCAAACATCGGCAGCGCCAATGAATGATAATGGTAACAACGAGCTTCGCGGTGAAGGTGAAGATGGAGACAAGTGATAAAGCCGCATTTGCTTTAACTATTAATGTCTCTTTTTAATTTTATCTTTCGTTGATTGTAGTTTAATTAATGTTTTAATATAGCTGTTTCTTTTTTTTTTTTTATTTCTTCTAATCAGAGTCTGTTCTGCAGCTTGGTTTGAGTTGTATGTTTAGTCCTTTTTTACTGTTTGTATAAATAAATAAAATCTATGTTTTGTTTTCATTCCATTTTTGTGTTTTTGCTTTTTTGGCAGGTTGAGTCACTAATAATTCTTCATACGCTTGAAATTAATCCTCATGGACAGTGAAGCAATGAAATTGACAACATGCATAAAATAGATCATTAATTATATATGAAAATTAATCAACCAATTTGCTGCTAATAGTTTATCTCAAATTGTTTCTTATTATTATAAATGATTAATTCATGAGTGATGTGTTTCTTATTATTATAAATGATTAATTCATGAGTAATGATTTTTGTATATATTGTACTTCCATTTTCAATTTCTGGTGATAAAGTTTCACTTTCGCTTTGTCCAACCCAAATTTGATTAGTTAGCCACACGTTGCTGCTGTTATCAATATTTTAGCCAAGTCACAAAAGCGTCGATGTGTACGGACAAGCAGCACAAACTGCCTTCGGCTTCCTTCTTTCTTACCTGACTGTGCAGTCTCTTATTATCATTACATTAATAAGGTCTTGTTAATTGTTGTCATAAACTTTATCCTCTTTAAAAAGTAATGATTAGGCATTTTAATTACTTAATTGATAAAAATTTTGATGTGAGTACACTAAAAAGATATTATTATGTGTTGAAATTTGAATGGTTTTATTTGTAGTCAAAATGTATGCCTTCTACATAAATGACTAGTTAATCATTTGATTCTATCATTAATGCTTTTCCATAGAATTAAACATACAATGAAGCTTCCGTTTTCATATCAACTAATTTCAAGATATATGAAGCTTGGTTAGAAATGTGTTTTATTGTTTTGCAGTTTGGATGGGACAAAATAATGAGATTGCCTAACATATGAAGATTTGAGGTAAGTTAATTTAGATCTTTTGAGAAGGGAAAAAAAAAAAAAACGAATAGTAATGAATTTTAATGGAACATATTCATTGGAAGTTTGGAACAAATATTACTTCTGAGGGGAAAAAAAATCATTAAATCAAAGATTAACTTAAGCAAATACATGTACAAATTGACAAAAATGGTGTCAATAAGTAATTGTATTGAGCGTAACAAATTTGATGAAAAGTTAACTACTATAGACAAAGATATTATTTACGACTTCCAAAAGATAAACCATCAAAGATTTATCCTATATTTGCGTACTTGTGTAGAAATTTGCATCAATCAAAGTTTATATAAATTTAGAGTGAGAATTTATTTCAGAAACAACAAACTTGACAAATAATAATAGATTATAAACAAAATCTAATAAGTTATCAACCAATATACAATAATCAAGGTCGTGTGGTTGACATAAAAGTTAAGATAGCTAGAGATGATCATAATAATATCTTATTATATAAATATAGAAAAATAGAGTTACTGAATAAGAAATAAACTAAAAGGTGAAAATAATAAGTACTCAAGGTATGAGCTATATGTGCGGAATCAAGATTTGGTTAGATGGGGGCCATAATCTAGAGACCATAAATTTAAGTAGGATGTACAATAAATTTTTTAAAATTGATGAGGCCAACAATTAGGGATGGTAATTTTTAGGTCCAAGTCATGGTTCAGGCTTTCCAGTTCCAGAACCAGATACTAAATTTTTATACTAGACTTAGTTTTAAACTCGAATTTTTTAATCTAAGTCCAGGCCGGGTTTGACCCGAAAAAATCCAGTTCCTAGATTTCAGATTTTAAATCCGAATTTCTTAAAATTATTTGAATTAAAATAAAAAATAATTTTTTAGACTAAAATAAAAAATATTTATATTTATATTAAATACTTTTAAAAAATTAATATATAAATAAATATATTCATGTCCAGATTTTGAATTTCTGGAACCACCTAAGCCCGGACCTCAGATCTAGACCCGAATATATCTGAGTTCTCATTTTTACATCCGGATTCTGAAAAAATTTTAATCCGGTGCGGATTAAACCTGACCCCAAAATCCGAATTCATCTGAGTCTAGATCTAGGTTTAATTGTCATCTCTAACAACAACTTGGGGGTGGTAATGGACAAAGCATTAAGCATAAATAAACATCACATGCTATCAAAGAAATATATAAAAAAAGAGGGAGCCAAATGTTAAATGTACATAAGATAGGTAAAATTTCAATTTAGTCCCAGTATAAAGTTCCACTTCCACCATAGAGTGTGTGTGTTTACTGAAAAATTGAAAAATCATTGGTTCCATTGTCTGTATATATTTATATACTATACAATTTTGAAAACGTAAAACTGCATTCAAAATCCGGTTTTACCATTTCACTTGTGTAGTGGGTTTTGTTTTCAAATTGAATATGTGGATATGGTCCATTAATGATAAAGTGAAATACTATTAATTAGGTGCACAAAGGTACAATATCTATTTAATTGATAAATTACGTATTCATTTTAATTTTTCTCATTCTCTGTGAGAATTTATTACTGTGTTATACATAGCCCTCTTCCCCCTTCAGACATATACTTGTGGTAGATTTTGGATGGCTGTATCCTGTACCAAGATGTGGCCATGGTATTAAACTATTTAGTGACCTTATAATTACTTAAAAATGTACTTATAAACTTGGATACTAGCTAACTTCGTATTCAATATGTTTGATTTATAACATAACATCACTATAGACTGTCGCATATTAACATGGTAAATTGTATGAAAGCCATATTTATTGAGCCAAAAATTTTATATATTAATTTTATAACATTACTTTTCAATAATACACTAATGCCATGATATAAAGTTTAGCTACGGTATGCAGCACCATTTGTTGACATTATTTCTATTACAGTTAGTATTATAATTATAATTTTTTTAAAATAAAAATATAAAAGTTGAGTGAATAAAGTCCAGATGAAATTTTAACATTTATCTTCCTAGAATTTGAACTCAATCCAATTTAAAAACCACTCCACCTGAGAAGTTTTTTGGAATTAAAAAAAAAAAATAAAAGGATAAAAAGACCGACCGTGTCTCAGTTATTCATTTTCAAAACTCTTATGGTCTGTGCTACTTTATAAAATCTGATTCTGTTCGAGCAGAAGAAGCGTTCTTCGATTGCAGAATATTCAAACCATAACTTTCTAACTCAAGTGACAAGTGAACTCTACAGCAAAAGAAAGAAATATCTTAATAAATTCAAACCTTTACTACATAATTACTTTTGCACATAATTGAATACAAATGGGTTTCTAGTTTCTAATGAAATTGGCTTTTGCCTCGTCAAATAATTGCCAAAATGCTACCAAATTTGCATGCGAACACAAAACTTGCAAGCAAATTTCAAAACAATTGAGCACCAAGGCAGAACATTATGAGAAGGCAACCAAAAAGTAAATGAGCCACTAGTCTGCTTAAATGAAATATTTCATGAGTACAAAATGTAGACTAGGGTTGCATTAAAGATATGGCATATACAGATGACACCACCGCGAAGGCAGCATGATCAAATTTGCTTAAATCCACACAGAAAGAAACCTGATCTAAAAGGGCTTTAAGAGCTGCAGCTTCTAGTCAATTCAACGAACTGAAGATCTATCATTATCATTGTCATTGGCACTCATCTGGTGACTCCAGTTGCTTGTTTCGAAACAACCGCCACCTCTTCTTCTTCTTGGTTTCAAATGTAGGTACATCTGAAGAAATAATGGTATATATGAAGCATTATTAATCTACGAAACAGTGCAAGTTATATGACAATGGTTAATCCTGAGGTGATTAGCACGGTTTCAAACTAAACTCACTGACAAACACATAACATTGAGCCCATAGAATGAAGCCTAATAGCCTACCAATCTCTCACATTCATAAAAACCTGGTTGGCCAGATAAGCCTACTTTCCTCATTGTCCTTAAAGCCATTTCTGGAAGTTTTATTCAGTAACTTGTTTGACAAAGCTCTAATTTTGTACTCAATATGAGCTTTCCAAACTCCTCCCACCCCGAAAAAATGAAGAAAGTAAAAACAACTTATATGCCCTTCCCATCATGCAAAAAATATGAGTGCATATGGTCCAGAAATACAAGATTGGATATTTACCTCCTGGTGGGTATATAGAGTTGTAGTGTACCTCTGCCCAGAAGCTCAAATAAATTACTGCCCAAAACAACACAAACAAAAGTCACACCGCTTCCCTATTGAACATTATAAAGAATTGTAAAATATGAAATCAAGAAACAATAAAATTTTCACATGCAAAACAGTATCCTTCTATCAGACTAATTAAGGGTAATCTGTGTAAAGCTAGGAAAAGGAAAAAGAAAAAGATATTTGCTAAGATAAGCTGAATGCGGAGGATTTGCCGCTTAATGCAACTAATTTATCAGATTAACACAATTCCTTCTGTCATGTATCCCCAGCAGCCTCAGATGCTGCATTTGTCAATTCTAGTATTGAGCAAAAAGTAGCACCAGTGGGTTTCTGCATTGCAGGTCAACCCTACTACACCAGCCAACCGAACTTAAGTTCTTAATGGATAGGGAAGTGTATTTAACAAAAGTGATTAACCTACATTTACTTTTGATGACAAACATCCCCCTCAGTTTCTTCAGAGACATAACACTGCTATTCAACACATGATATGATTAGCCCATATTTCATAAATGAAAATCTATCAATCACCATATGCATCTTAAATGGAGGAGAATAGCTCCTTAACAGGCCAGTTTGAAGTAGATGCAGGGCACACTAAAAAGAGACCAGCGCTAACCTTGCCCACTTGGCTCTGCCCTTGGCCACAAACTAGAAAATTTATTGTATAAACAGAGAGTATTACTATTTTTCTGGGGATCTCAGCCCCTTCTTCTTTTCTAGGAATAACACACTCTTAAGACAGAGTAGGGTGGTTTGCCGTTGTCAGAACCGTACTAGAGAGTATGCAAAAGATCACCAACACAAAGGAAAAAAAACACACACAAAAATAAGTTAGAGCCTAAGTTTAAAGTATCAATGAACAACACCAGAGAACCTGGAAAACCAAAATGAATGTTGTGAAAACCAAGACAAGATGCGCTTTATATAACCTGATTTAATCTCCAATTACAAGTGTTCTGCCCTATCAGATGACAGATGTTTTAAAAACTTTTTGAATTTCTAGATTAATACCATAAGTTTAGGAGGTTACCATAAGTTTTGCCATAAGATGCCTTAAACCAGAAATAAATTAGCAATTGAGATATTACTAGTGACAAAAAAACCATCACTAATATAATCCAGTGACATGAACTCTACCAAATTAATCAACACTCAAAGCAATAACTCCATAAAATATACCTCGAATTGACCTTTCAACATTTGGTAGAATCTCAATATAGCAAGTGTCCTTGAAAGAAGTAATGACAAATATTTTCACACCATACTGCAACAAATCATAAACATACATTAGAGATCATAATCTGCATTTTACAAACAAACATAAGAAATTAAGCTCACAAATTCAGAATACTAATACATTCACCATTGACTCAAAGCCCCCTCATCATTGGTACATAATGCATTAAAGAATTTATAGAAGTTAGAAAAACAAATATCTACAGTACAGTCCATCAAACTCGTAATAAGCTTCAGTGGAATCAGGGTACCATACGTACACTGGAATTAGAAAGTGATATATATCAATGCCTGAATGCTAAAACTGTTATCCATAGATGATATAATTTTTATCAGATTATGCCTACATGGGCTGCTGGGGTAGGAGATAACATCCTCCTAAAAGCAACTTTTTCCATAGCATTAAGAAATCACTAATAACCCCAGTGAAAAAGAGAGCTTCAACAATAATGTAGATTTGTGCAAAAAAAATGCACTCATCCAAATGTCAAAGCCCCTCCCTAATAGCCGTTCAATACCAGAAAAACATAAAAGTTTCATAAATTAAACCCCATTAAACCACATCACACCCAGCGGAGGAAAAAACACACATTCTCTCTCTTGCATGAAGGCAAATATGCACATATTTTTAAAAGACAAGAGGGGCTCGTATACAAGTAAATATGTCTTAAAAGGTTTGTTATACATATCCCTTAAAGTTTGGTTATAGTCATACCTCTGAAGTGAGGCAGACCGCTGGTGTTATGGTTTGAGTTGTAACTTATTTGTGCTAGCAAAGAGTTATGCAAAAATATCAAATATTTCACATTACAAATAGGAAATTTGAAAAGTTTCTACTAGTCTTTTTTTATTTTGAATGCTATTATGAGCTAAGAAAGAGAGAGCACTTAAGATTCATGGTCCCAAGACTTTATGAGGTACTAATGCCTACAGCTCAATTTTATCACCTAGGGAAGTCAATAAAAGCATATTAGTAGAAACAGAAATTTGTCTATGAAACAATTTTGATGGAAGCAACAAACACTAATAACAATCTTTTTATCTTTAAACTATATGGAAACGTGGGATCCATTTCAACATACAAATTCAGGGAATAAACTAAATACTATGATTCACAGAAGACACATGAAAAAAGGATTAAAAGAAAAGGAACATGAGGAACCACTATAGCTGGCACAACCACAAGAAGAAAAAATGCCAAATTATTAAGCATACCAAATCTGCAGCAGCCTGCAAAGTAACATGATCACCCCATTCACCACTCCTATATTCATCCACATAATGGAAAATGGTCAATGTTTTGCGAAAGAGAGAAGGATAAAGCCAATAAACATGGATTAGGGAAATACTTGGACATCTTCTCCAAATAGTCACCATAAGCCATGGGAACATATCCTTCATATATCTCTGGATTAGACTTCAACTGATAATTCAAGATATGGTAACACCAGGAACGTCACAATTCAGTTAAGTCAAATTGATTAAACCCAAAAATTCCAAATTAAGCTTAGAAGAAACAAAATGTGCGTAACTTTAATGTGGTAATCAGCAGCCAACCTGATCTACAATTTGCTGTCTCACAAATTCATGGTGCTCAGCAGTTCGATAAATTTGATCTGATAAAGCACGAAACTGGTAACATTATGGAGTTAATAAGACGTGTATAAATGATCTTAAGCACCATATTGAATATCTAGTGAGCTGTAATGAACTCTTAACCACAGTCCATATATGCCAACGAACTGTCAGCTCCAATGGGTTAAATTAAAATTTATCTCAAGCACACCAAGGCATACAGTCCAAGCTAAGAAATTTAACCTGGCAGTTGCCATCTCCTTGAACTTTATGCTCAACCAAATCATACACCTGCAATCTATAAGAAGAAAAAAAAATTAAAAAAAAAATTGCTATATCACACATTTTTGACATAATAATAAAAGTAGATTCATTATTATAGAACACGATGATGGCTGGATGCTAGAAAGATCTAGAAATCAGAAAGAACATAGAAATAAAAAGGAAAAGGAAATCATTTGTAAAAAGTTTCATTTCTTGAAATAGCGATACCTTTCTAGTAACCTTTGATGGTCTAAAGTCGCTTCATCAATTGATGGTATTTCTCTATTAATTCTAGGAATATGCTGCACAAAACATCAAGAAATGACCAAGTATAGAGTATAGCCCAGCTTGAAGATGCAATACAGATTAAAAAAAAAAAATTATGCAAGCATAGCCAAACCTAATTGGCATGCACTCAACGGAGGTACCATTTATCATGCATTTCATTTGTGAGGTTTAGAAAGACTTGTTATCTTTACCCACAGCGAAAACAGTACTTTGAATTTCCAATAATGGAGATAAGAATCTACAGTTCTACACAAGTAACTAAACTTGGTAAAAAATATGGAAAGTCTCCATATGAGAATCAAAAGTTCTGGGCTCAAAAAAAGAATGTCACGTCGACTCTGAACAAGAATAAACAATAAATCTGATAATGAATTACACAGAGTAATGAGATATAGATGCAAAACTTACAGGGACAGGAACCATCTGATTTAACCTTTTCCCTACTTCACCGTCAAGAGCATACTCATCTGTCAGCTCTAGCAGATATGACCATTCCTCCCCACAGTATGACTCTTCCTCATGACTCGAACATAAACTAGAAGGTTGTGTATCATCTGCATCTTCCTGACCAGTCTCCTGCCCTACAAGTTATGAACAACGTAAGCATAGTATTCAAAAGCTACAAACCTGCTAGTTATGAATATGATCAATTTGTCAATATTATATATAGCATTTACCAGAATAATAGCTTCCCACAGAGTGATTAACCCAACCTTCTTGAAAAACAGGTCCTTGCAAATTCTCTTCAGTCTCATGAGGAGACTCAGATGCTTCTGAAACTGCAAGTTGTGATAGTTCCTCTTGAAGAGCATGAGCAATAAGCTCATCACTTTCTATATCACAAGATTCAGTATCATAATGATCTTCCTTGAAATGCTGTCCATAATAGTAACTCTCATCATCTGATGTAACAGTATTGGTATACCCACAATTTAAATATGGATCACTTTCAAACAGTTGGAGACCCCACTGAAGAACATCAGAATCTTGCTCGAATGTAATCATTTGTGGTGTTTGAAATTTTGAACCAAATATGCGTCTGTTGCAGTATAACAATGTCTAACCACAAAAGCAATACTGGTGTTCACTATGGAGAATAATGCTTTTACTTAATTGAAAACAACGCAGAGTCCGCTACAAGTTGTACAGTCGCCACTTTTCCATCCCAATCTAAGATTGGAAATCATGGAATATTTCCCCTACAAGGTCAAGAATGTCACTTTAAACTGAACTGTATAATCAAATAATTTTTTTTGGCCAGGAAATTCCCAAGTCCTCAGGTAAAACGTGGCAATTACAATTCAACGTTATTATAAAATAGAAAAATGTTACAATGCTATAAATACTTCATTCTTAAAAGCAAGGATAAAATTAAATATACAATTTGGGTAAGAGTTTCTACAGACAAATTTCGAATACAATTTTAAAACTAATTTAAAAATTAAAAAAAATAAAAAATTGTTTCCCTATTTTATATCATGGAAATTTGAACTGTTTGGTCAAACATTGTTAATGACTTAATGCGATAAACCTGGAGGCCCGGGCCGTAGGCCAATAAAAAAATCAATTAACATTATGAAAATTATTCTTAACGAACTAATTTAAAATAAAAAAAAAATAGAACTGCTCAAAATAACCACAATCTAACTTTCACATTGGATCAATAGATTGAATAAGCACTGAACTCAGATGCTATACAAGCATTAAACATCAATCAATATTCAAGAAAATCTAATCTGAAAATTAAAACAAAAACTAATTGCGAAACTTGAACCATGGCATTTTAAATCATTCGATCCAGAACACAGAAATGAGAAAATCAACAAGGAAAAAAAAAATTAAATGATAGAACTTCTATTAATGGAGGGTTCAGATAAAGTAGCGTACCTGAGAATTTAGTGAATATGATGGATAAAATTTAGTTGTATTTACATTTCATGTTTAGGTGTATGGGTGGGTGACGACTACTGTGAATGTGAAGGAGAAAGCGCCATCGAGACGCCACACGCCCATACAGAATGTGAGAAAATGAGAATACTTACAATTGCTAGGAGCCAAAACGAAGGACAAAAAATAATTATTAATTTAATTAGATAGTGACGGATGCATAAAATAAAAATAGAGAGTGACGGACGTCACGAGGCTAGTGAGTGAGGTGTTTGATTCCGACAGAGAGTATGATTTGATCGAGAAAGTGAGAGTGACAGTAAAAGACGGCGAAAGCATCTTCCGTTAAGTGGCCCTCTGTCGACTCTCAAGTCAGCCTCCCGACTATCAGCCTGCCTGATTAAAGGCATGTTTAAAATTGGAGTAAAGAAATTTAAAAGTTATAGTTATTATAAAAAAATAAGTTATAATTATAAAATAAAAATTAATATATATAATTTTTAAATAATAATTTTAATATAATTATTAAAAATATAATAATTTTTTAATTATAAAATAAAAAATTATATTAATATAATTTTTAAGTTACAGCAGTTAATATTTATCAAATATTTTAAATTTGTAATTTAAAAATTACAATTGTACAACTTCAATTTCAAACATATTTTAAATAATAAATATATAATTTTTTTAATATAAATAATAAAAATATCTAAAACAACAAGTTAAGTTATAAATAATATCTAGGATAATCCCAACCATCCTTAAATAATTGTTTGCACCACATAACTGCATGCTTTTTTTTTTTCAAACTCAATATGTCATAAATTGAAATATGTTTAGCCACAATATCCGAAGAATAAGAACTCAATAAAATAATGTAATAAAATATGTAATTATGTAATTATATTTTAATTTTGTTAAAGTGAAGATCTCATTAATAAATAAAAAATATAATTTTTAATATATTAAAATTTATATTTTTTTATAATTTAGTGACATTCTCATTATAACAAATTAAGAATATCCTCACCAGAGAAAGATTTTGTAAATATGTTTCTTTCTTATATTGTTTTATTTTTTAAAGTATAATTGACTTCAAAAAAGTATTTAATCCTAATATCCTAAAATTTAATCTAAAAAACTTCAACTCTATATTAAATAGAGTAACGTTAAAAATCTTGATTATAATAAATTATAATTTATAAAAGAAAATATCAATATTAATGGCATGTCATGGGGCACTCGTTGAGTGGGATGCTTACCTTCACAATTTTTATGAAAATTTTTTATATTTTTTTTAGATGTATTACAGTACTCTTTAATTGAAAATCACTCTATATTTGAATGATAATTTTTTTTTTCAAACATATGAGATTACAAGTAAAGTTCAACAAGTTGCTTTTGTGTCTTATAAAATTATAATAAATTCTAATATTTCTCAATTATTTAAAAGGAAATCCGACTTATTATGAGTCCAAATATTAGACTTGCATTATTACAGGACTATCTTTGTAATCCTATAGTTTTATGTAATTTGATGATACAATCTTGTTGTGCTTTGAATATTTGCAAGATTGGGTGGGTGACGGTCTTGCCATATCCCCACGAGCTTGTGGCTAACCAAAGGGGAATAGTAACAAAGCTTTCGCATGGACATTATTAACCAAGACTAGTTGGTTTCAGTTTTTATTAGGTGGGTGATTTGGGGCGATTTGAGAATGTGGTGTTTTGATTAGGTAGAATAAACAAAGAGTTAATGGTGCGATTCTTGGCCCATTAATTACTTTTTTAGTACGAGGTTTTTTAATGCATTCACTTGAATGATGTCTCTCTCGATGTAATACCAATAATAATATGATTACCTGACCTCGTCCCCACAATTGATTGCGACAATTTCTAATTCTTTTTCTTAGTTTTGTAGATAATGGACCTTGATATTACATTATTACCCAAAATCATAATCTTTTTCAGTAAATTCAAAATTTTCCCTTCCATCTCTAATTTAATAAAATTTGCTTCCTTTTCCAAGATTATCTTGCTCTCTCTTATAAATTTTGAAGTTTTATTTTTTAATTTTCGGGTTAGTTTACTCTTATTAGGACGGATCAAATAAATTTAATAGCTCATTGTTGTGTAATGTCTATCCACCACTACGTTATTGCAAAGTGCACCACATGGACAGATTACGTATATGTTTCAATTCACCTAATTAAATTAAAGGGCATGTTACACGCACACAACTCTCCAGTGAGATCATAATAACAAATAATATGTTGCCACTTACCAATAACTGGAAGACATAAATTTAGTATTAATGGATGGCCTCCCATTATGTAATTTACATCTTATTCACAACACGACAACATCAATTGAACACAGAAGCATATAATTGAGATTTTTACAATCTTTGACTCAATTTGGTTTATTTTATTTAAGTTATTTTTAGTTTTACTTATTTGGCCTGTCTAACTTAAATTTTCGGAATAAGATTCACAAGACTCATATCAATATGTCATAGTTTTATTAGTTTTTCTCAGGTGACACTTTATTGTAACATATTTTTTTTTCCTATATAGTGAATAACTTTGTTTTAAATTTTATGTGTTATCGATAATTAATTCAACAAGGATCAAAATAGAAAAAATTCAACAAAGTTGAGATGCATAGCTTGTAGCCTTATTTGGTAATATTGGGTTTTAAACTCACGCTTGGTTGGAAAAAATAATAGGAGAAAAAGAAAATGAAAATAATAATATTATACATTCTAAATTTTTTTATTCTAAATAACTATTCTAAATAATGTGACATTCATTAATTAGTTAGTAAAATAATATAATTAATTCACTTTAATATAATATAATTAATTCACTTTAATTTTATCAATCAATTGATGAATGCCATATCATTTGGGATGATTTGGAGTAAAAAATTTAAAATGTGTAGTATTACTCAAATGAAAATAAAAGAGGGAAGAGAAATGACAAAAAAATAATGTTAATTTTAATTTCATTATTTAGTTTTATATGAATTTTTTTATCCTTCTCTTATTTCTTTTTGTCTCTTCCTTTCATATTCTCTTATTTTATTTCATTTCTTCATATCAAACATACCATTAAATTTATTAACCAACATGATCTTGACTAGTGAGGATTTATTTGTCAAAAATGCATCAAATATAACAAACAAAGCGTCAATAGAAGGGCTAAGAATTATCAGCTTGGTTTGGTTTGATTTTGGTCCAAAACCAAAATCAATGGGTTCACAATTTAGTGAACTAAATACTAACTATAGTTTTTTTTTTGTTCAAACAATTTTCCTATGTATACTCAATTAAAAACATGATAGTAATATATTATTACTACATAATAATCTTGAGTACATAGATCTACAAATAATAAACAATATAATAAGATCAAATAAATCAACATAAGAAAGTCTAATATGAAACAAACTTATATAGTTTAGAAATGTACCAAAAATAAAAAATACACAATAATAAATAAAACAAGAAAGCAACGACAAAAAATCACATTCAAAAGAATTTTCAAAGTTCAACATGTCTTATATCAATATATATTAAAACTTTATACTAAGTTACCAGCACACAACCACATTCATAATACATACATTATTTCTCAACGTGTGAGAAACACTAATAATTAAACAAGTTAAAAGTAAAGTGTACACTATCACACTGATAATTACATATATTAACTAATATAAAATATATTTTTAATTTTATTTTTACTTTCTTTTTTTTTTCTCTGAACCGATTGATTTTTCATTAGTTTAATTTTAAACTAAATCAAAATAGAAACTAATTGGTTAAAAAATTTATAAATTATTTAATTTTTATTATCGTCGACAGTGGTACGATAAAAAAAATTCCACGATAATAAAAATAAAGGAAAAGAAAAGAAAAAAAAACAAGAAGGCTTTCAAATTTGAACAGTACGGGGATTTAAACCAACGGTCGGAACTCGGAACATCCACTCCACGTCACCGTTTAAACCACGCGCGTTCTTTCACTCTCAGTATCTCTCTCCTTTATTCTCGCCAAATTCATCTCCCCGCCATTTCTTCCTCCGGAAAAACTCGAAACTTATTAAAAAATCACCGTCTCCTCCAGACTGATGAGCTCGTTTTTCTTATAAGCTCTGATAATTAATTAAATTAATTAAATCATTAAATTATAATGAGCAGAGAGACGGTTCGTCATCGGGCTCGCGTTCTCTCTGCGTCGATAATGTTCGTCACTGTGCTTTTCTTCTCGCGTCCGGTGGATTGCCAAAACGAAAAAGATTTTCAAAATCCTGAATTCAATGGAGCGGCAGCTGATCAAACTGCAGCTGAGTACCAAGATGTCGTACAAAAAAGCTTGGCGACCATCACCGCCTCCTTGAAGGGAGAGATCAAAGAACAATTAGGCTTCTGCATAATTGACCCGTCAGTTGCCATAAATTCTTATAAAATTAAATGTTTGAAGTTTGGATAGGGATTAATTTTGAATTGTGTTTCAAATTTCAGGGAAGACGATTGGAATCAATCGTTTAATTTTTCCAAAAATACAGATTTCTTGTACGAATGCGCCAGGTTGACCAAAGGTATACTTTTGACTCCGCTTAGATTTCGGCGTTATTGATAACAAGCATGCTCGTTTTATCTTAAAAGAATTGAATATAAAGGGTAGTTTGTAATGAATTTCCTGTTCTAGTTGCTTTGACAAATCTCAAGAAAGGGAAATGAAAATTTTCCATTACTTGGGCATAAAAATTTTTAAGACAAAAGTCTTATAGTTACCATCTTTAGATTCTTTACTAGTAAGCTTAAAGTAGATACAGCTCTTTTTTCTAGAACCAATACATTTTTGTAGACTATGCTAATTTTCTCTAGAATATAAGTTGAATTTGTATCAATTACAGTGTTTCAATTTGTAAGTCTTATAAAGCTTCGGTGGATCAATAGGAGATATGACACAACGTCTGTGCACGGCAGCAGAAATAAAGTTCTACATGCATACTTTCACTGATGCTCTGACTGGAGCCCATGGCCAAATCTCAAAAAAGAAAAGTCAGTATCTGCAACCTAACACAAACTGCAATTTGACTTCATGGGTTCCTGGGTGCGAGCCAGGATGGGCTTGTAATGTTGATGGTACGATAGTTAACATGAAAAATTCAAACGAAATTCCTGCTAGAACTGCAAATTGTGCATCATGTTGTGAGGGTTTCTTCTGCCCCAAGGGTTTAACTTGCATGATACGTAAGTATTTCAAATATTATCAATTGATTGTGTTATGGATATAGCATATTATAGTATTCCTGTTTGATTGCTAGGTCAATTACAAAGTTTGGACTACTGCTCATAAATTTTCCTTTTGAATTTCTTTTATTTTATTATCAAACAATAATTATTTTCTCAGTATTTGCTCTTTCACATTTATCATGCATAGCTACTCATATTTAAGTTAAAAGTTAGAAAGTGTATTCATCATATAGCTGTTCTGTGAACTTCTAGAAATCTCATTCAGTGAAAAGCCTTTCACCTAGCACACCCATCTGTAGGTTTGAATAATATTTTATCATCATATACCTGGAGTTTGCCATGGTAGTTCACTTGCTTAAGATTTTGAATTATCTTCTGCATTTTGTAGACTGCAGAACTTTTATTCATATGGTTTTGATGTTTATGAAAATTTCTAACGTTTGTTCTCCTTCGTCTCTAAAGCTTGCCCGTTGGGTTCTTACTGCCCACTTGCAAAACTCAACAACAAAACTGGTTTATGTGACCCGTAAGTCTGTTCATCCTTTATTTTCTTATCTTATAAGCATCCTGCATTAGGATACATTAATATTTATTAGCAGTAACAATTTGCAGATATTCTTACCAAATACCTCCTGGGAAACTAAATCATACATGCGGAGGAGCAGATGCTTGGGCTGATATCCAGAGTAGTAGTGAGGTATTCTGTACAGCAGGATCATACTGTCCGTCTACTATCCAAAAAATTCCTTGCAGTAGTGGGTATAGAGAATTATCCCAGAACTTTTTGCACTTATCCTTAGAATCGCAAGTTGCCAATTTTATTTCTTGTTGCTGCATGGCTTTAAATTTTTCTGCCAATATTTGGTGCGTTTATTTTTCTGTGTTTTAAAGCAGCCAGCTGTTGTTCTCTGTGTTACTAATGGTCTTTATTTATGGTATTTATTTCAGACATTACTGCAGATTAGGTTCAACTTCTCAAAAGGGTAAGCTTTGCATTTTCTGGTAGTAGATTGCAAATTGTGAATCCTATCTGGTCTCAATGCTTGACAAGTTTTGGCATAATAGAAATGTCCAATTCCCAAAAATAGATACCACTACATGTGTCTGAGACCTTGGAAGGATAGCCAATAGCCATTGCTGCTAGTGCCTAGAATATTGTCAAACATGCATATGTCAGGATACCCAACACGGCATTAGAAATAATATATTAAATACCTCATACAGCAGAAGGAAAATAATATGATTCTACATCAGAAAAATCTAACATTTCTGAAGGAAAATGAGTTCATGTCAATGACTTACTAAGCATTCCTGCTAAGAAGTTGGAATTAAAACCTTTCTGAAACTCCCAGAATATATTTTATCCTCAGTAGAGTAAGGGCTTAAATTGGAAACTGTAATGCATGTGTGTGCGTGCCAGCGATACATTGAAAACAGACACACTCTTTTGGAGCCTGGAGAGCAATTAGCATGTTTTCTGAACTGGTGGTTTAAGAGCTTTGAAAAAAGGGTGATGATAGAGCTACAAACTCTTGTACAAGTTTATTTTGTACCAATTGATATGACCAAAATTCATTGGTTGGATGAAAATACAAAGCAGCAAAAATAAATCATGTAGGCCAAGAGCTATTTAATCCAATCAATTAAATTATACCACGTCAATTGGTACAAAACAAGTTTGTACAAAAGCTTGCCCTGCAATTTTAATTATATAGTCTTTTATAGTGGACCTGAATGAGTGAGAAAAAGGTGTTAATGAGGTGGGTATATGGAAACTTAAAAGTTATATGATGGTTTTGTATATGAACAAGTCATATTTTCTATTCGTTGCCCCTCAATACTGTTTTATGGGCACAGTGTGGTTGGTAGGATAAAGCACAGTGGTAGAATTCTTCTTTTTCATTACGATAAACAAGTAATCCTCCCAGCATTTTTAATTTTCTCCTTTTGGAACAATAGTCTGTTCAGTCGGCAATCTTAGTATAATGATAGTCTTCTATGTATTCCTTTTTAATTTAAGAATCTAGCTAGGCTTGATTTTAGCAAAATTTTGAATATCGAATAATATGATACAGAAATTTTAGTTGGAATCTGCTAGCTACAAAAGCCGAAACCTAACCGCAGAAAAAAATTTTAAGTCGCATTCATGCCATTTCTCCTGCACTCTGGGATGTCAGAATGCAATATTTAACTGGCATGGATATCTGTATCAATGAAGAAACTCTATCTCTTGTGTATAAGTTCAATTTACTTTCCTTTTCATACAACCTTTTCTACTGAACTTGCAGAGTGTTGGTGGTTGGCAACTTGTGAGCCCAGATCAGCAAATCAGAATATCAGAGCGTATGGCATCTTGTTATTTGTGAGTTACCACCTTACCATTTGAGCATTGAAATTATGATAATTTTGATCTTCAGGTTCTTGAAATCTCTGAAAGAAGTTGTCCTTTCATATTGAATTGCAATTATTCATGATTCAAATTGTTCAGATTACTTGTTTCAACCAATTTCAATACCTCATAATGGATTAATTTGTGTGCAGAAACATCACAGGCATGCTAGAATCTTTAATAAAAGGAGTAAAACTATGCACCTAAAAACTAGATAAGTTCTCCATTATGCTAGCTGCCTTGGCTTTGCTACCCTGAGCAAATAGTGTCTCATTGTACATCATTGAAAATTTTGGGCACTCTTTCATTTGTGAGAATTTGTTGATAATGCATATTTGGATCATCAAGAACTTAATAGGCTTCGCAATCACATATTTAAACCATCTTGCAGAAAAACCGATAATGTCAAGTTCTAATTCCAATTGTTGGTGTAGGTTGGATTGTCAGTCTTGATTGTTATCATATATAGCTGCTCTGACCAAGTGCTTGTAATTCGAGAGAAAAGAAAAGCAAAATCCAGGGAAATGGCAGTTCAAAGTGTGAGGGAAAATGCACAAGCTCGTGAAAAATGGAAATCAGCTAAAGACCTTGCTAGGAAGGGTGCAATTGGTCTACAAACACAGCTATCACGTACATTTTCTCGAAGAAAATCTTCAAGGCAACCTGAGAGTCTGAGAAGTTCGAGTCAAGCTAAACCTGGAACGGATGGCTTACCACCTTTGCCTGTGTGTAGTCCATCTCAACCACCATCAAAAGGAAATAAACGGGAGGAAAGCAATCTTACAAAGATGATACATGAAATTGAGAATAATCCTGAGAGTCCAGATGGATTCAATGTGGAGATAGGAGATAAAAACATCAGGAGGCAAACACCTAAGGGTAAGCAGTTACATACTCAAAGCCAAATGTTCAGGTATGCATATGGTCAAATTGAGAAAGAAAAAGCTATGCAGGAGAAGACCAAAAATATGACCTTCTCTGGGGTAATCTCAATGGCTAATGAAATTGAAATCAGGAAGAGGCCTACCATTGAGGTAGCATTCAAAGATTTAACAATTACTTTGAAAGGGAAAAACAAACATTTGATGAGGTCTGTGACAGGGAAATTATCCCCTGGAAGAGTTTCGGCTGTAATGGGGCCATCTGGGGCAGGGAAAACAACATTTCTCTCTGCTTTAAAAGGAAGAGTACCTGGGTGCATAATGAGTGGTACGATTCTTGTAAATGGAAAGGTTGTGTCAATTCAATCATACAAAAGAATCATTGGTTTCGTGCCGCAAGATGATATTGTTCATGGAAACTTAACCGTGGAGGAAAATCTCTGGTTCAGTGCACGATGCAGGTATATAAGATTTTAGTTTTATCATTTCAGTCTCATTATGTTGGGAGCATGCATCTCTTTTTATCATGTCAGATATTATCCTTGTGATAACTCACAACCAATCATGTTTTCATCATGCATGGACACTACTGGTTTTTGTATGTTCATTGTCGCAACTGTGACTAAGCTAATTTTCTCATATCTACCAATGAATTTGTTGTATTCTGTCAGAACATTGCCTTGCTTCACAAATTCTTAAAGAGTGGAAAATGTGTTTTTTCTTTTTTTTAGGGACTTGTAAAACCCCATTGCCTGAATGTGATTTTTCACTTAATCAGGAAGAGAATCAATTATTTTTTTCTGTCTAATAGTAATTCTAATTCAATCGGTTAGTTGTATAGACATGAGTAAATCTGAGAACTTTTGGAATTGTTAAGACTTTGATTTAGTATATGGTTTAGTTTTAATGTCAAAGACTGTATGCTGTTTTATTGCCTACTAAAATTTCATCCAACCCAGGTTGCCATAATTGATTCATTCAGCCTTTGCATTTAAAATTTGATAATGATATGGCAAAGCTTCAGTAACTTTGAAATACCTTTTTTTTTTTCGAAAGGCAATTTGAAGTAAGAAAGGCAATTTGAAGTACTTTAATAATGCAGAAATTGATGTATCAGACATTTATATTTTTAGTATCAGACTGTGAAGACACATTCGTTTCTTAACTTCAAAAGTTGTATTGTTATATGCCACAGACGCTTTGTATTCTATTTCTTGTTCCACTTGTTTCTTCACATAATCCAACCCTCCACCAATGTACTAGTACAGGCAATAGTACCTCTTTCTTTTCAGCTTATGAGATTTCTTGTTACTGTAGGCTTTCTGCTGACCTCCCAAAAGCAGAAAAGGTGCTCGTCGTGGAAAGAGTCATCGAGTCCTTGGGGCTGCAGCATATCAGGGATTCTCTGGTTGGGACAGTGGAGAAGCGAGGAATCTCAGGAGGTCAAAGGAAACGAGTAAATGTTGGTCTAGAAATGGTCATGGAACCATCACTTCTGATATTAGATGAACCAACTTCTGGTCTGGATAGCTCTTCTTCCCAGTTGCTGCTTAGAGCTCTTCGACGTGAAGCTCTTGAAGGGGTAAACATTTGCACGGTCGTTCACCAACCAAGGTAAATTTACAGCTGATATTTACAAGAAGGCATATATTATGGAATTAGTTTCTTCATGTTTTCCCTTTCATGTTTTGACGTTTTATAATTTTCTGTCCCATCCATTTGGCTGTACGACATGAACTTAGTTTGTCTTGCCTTTATATTTTGTTTATCCAACTAAATGTTTCCCGAGATAAAAGATTTTTTTTTTTTTTTTTTTGGTGGTGCTAAAGCTACGCCTTGTTCCGGATGTTTGATGATTTGATACTCCTAGCGAAAGGAGGTCTTATAGTATATCATGGACCAGTAAAGAAAGTTGAAGAATACTTTGCAAGCCTTGGAATTATGGTTCCTGACCGTATCAATCCTCCAGATTATTTCATTGATATTTTAGAAGGCATAGTAAAACCAAGCTCAAGTTCAGGGGTTGACTATAAAGAACTTCCTGTGAGATGGATGCTTCATAATGGATATTCAGTTCCCATGGATATGCTACAGAATATTGAAGGAATGTCAGCATCAGTGGCTGAAAATTTGTCACAAGAAATCAATGATGATTCATCTGAAGTCCAATCTTTTGCAGGAGACTTTTGGCAGGATGTAAAATGTAATGCTGCTCTTAGGAAGGACAGCATACAACGTAATTTCTTAAATTTAGGGGACTTATCTAAAAGGAGAACCCCTGGAGTCTTTGTACAGTATAAATACTTCCTTGGCAGGTACATGCTGAATCTTGGATTCTATGTTAGCCACATGCCAACATCTTATTCCCCATGATGTAATTTCTATACAGTAAAGTGACTGTAATCAAATATGCTCTGTTATCTGGCTTCTTTGCAGGGTTAGTAAGCAGCGACTACGAGAAGCTAAGATTCAAGTTGTAGATTATCTAATTTTATTACTTGCTGGAATCTGCATAGGAACACTAGCTAAAGTAAGCGATGAAAATTTTGGTGCAACGGGTTATACACACACAGTCATTGCAGTTTGTAAGTTAAAAATTTCAAACTTCTTAGCTGCTCAGTAATCCTTTAAAACTTACTCCAATTATGTGGACTCATTGCATTCAAAATTCAGTTACTCATCTTAATAATTTTGCTACAGATTCCAAGTTTTCTTCCTTGCAAAGTTCAATATTCCCTGCAAAAAGAAATCAAGATTTCAATCTTGTATTTCAAAATTAAACTGAATTTCTAGTTAAATAAAAGCTTTTTGGAATCTACTTGATAGTTGTTATCCATATCATGATGCATTTTCAACTAAGCAAAATTTGATGCACTTACAGCTCTCCTATGCAAGATTGCGGCTTTGAGATCTTTTTCTCTGGATAAGCTTCATTATTGGAGAGAGAGTGCTTCTGGCATGAGCAGCCTTGCTTTCTTTCTTTCAAAGGATACAGTTGATCATTTCAACACATTGATCAAGCCCCTAGTGTATCTTTCTATGTTCTACTTCTTCAACAACCCACGATCATCTGTCACCGATAATTATCTTGTTTTAGTGTGTCTGGTGTATTGTGTCACCGGTATAGCATACATTATGGCCATATGTTTTGAACCAGGTCCAGCTCAATTGGTGAGCATTTACACATTTTACAAGGAATTTTTTTACCAGCTTCCTAGTTTGTACATATCCACACAACACCTTTCTCTCAACAATCTGCATTGCTTTATGCAGTGGTCGGTGCTTCTTCCAGTTGTTTTAACTCTGATAGCAACCAATAATGACAGTAACAGATTTGTAGAACGCATATCTGACATGTCCTACACCAAGTGGGCATTGGAAGCATTTGTCGTATCAAATGCTAAAAGGTTTGAAATGAGTATTCTTCCTATTATGCAACAGCTTAATGAACATACCATTCTAATTTAGGTTGATTTTCTTCAGATATCGTGGTGTTTGGCTGATAACAAGATGTGGTGCACTTCACTCAAAAGGGTACGATCTCAAGGACTTTTTTCCAGGTCTAATGCTTCTTATACTTGCTGGTATTCTTAGCCGCACCATTGCTTTCTTTTGTATGATTACCATCCAAAAGAATTAGATTTAAGATTTTTTTCCCCTTTTTTTCAGTTTTTCTCCCCTGTTTCTGTACAAAAACATAGATTAGTAGATGATTTTGGTAAGTGGTCAACTGTAGGAAAGCATAGTATTGAAAATAGCTTAGTGAGAAAAATATCTGCAGCATGTATTTTAGTGTCAATTAATACCATCGGAATGTTTATGAAATATGTTATCACAGCAGAGAACTTTTGACCGTATAATTAAGGGCCTGATTGAGTATTTTGCAATCGCCGAACTGCTTTCGCAAGCCTTCGAGCTTGAAGAATAATGAACATTTATAGACAAGTTTGAAGTTCGCAACTGAGGCAGCTGCACACATAAATAAAGAATCATGCTGCTATTATGATCTCTAATTTTTTTGACATCTGCATGTTTCATATTCATAGTGCTGAATCCCTTCTAATAGAAATGCAACAGTAAACATTAATTAGTAAAATCGGCAACTCACCAAAAATAACTATTTAAATTAATTTATTTATTATTGACTCTGCACACTTATAATTATAAAAATACTCAACTCAACAAAACTAAAAAGAAAAAAAAATTAAAAAATAAGAACAAAAAGTATTCTTCTTTTTTTTTTTTTTTATTTGGCAGAAAGCATTCAAGTACTTATTCATATTCATCAAATTCATATAAGATTTTAATTCATTTTCTTGAGCAAAATCAATATTTTAATTCATTCTTGCAATCAATGTGGCACAACGACAAGTTTAATTATTTTTAAAAACATTGCTAAAAAGATTTCACCAAGCATTTCCCTCTTTTTGTACTGAAAAGGAAAAATCTGTGGTTAAAATCTCTTAAAATATGGATTTGATCCTCTGTAAATATTTGTTAAACTTATTATTGTTAAGATGTTGGAAATAAAATTTGTTGCAGAAGAATCTTGATTTGAACGAGTGCGATAGATAGGTAAACAAAGTAATTGTTTATATCTACTCATATTGTCTTTAATAGTAAATTACATCACGGATATTTTCGTCAGAAATAATTTTATTAAATTTAGAGTGCTTAAAGTAATTTTAAATTTTAAATAGACTCACACGTATGTTTTTCTCGTTCAACACCATCAGCAAAGATAAGAAAATCTACTATAGAAACGAAGGGAACCTTATTAATTGTCCCAGAACAGCAACTAAAAGTGTTCAAAAGATGTAAGAACCGGAATAGAGAACTTCTGGCTGCTGCACTTGAGCTTTTGTGTACTTCCCTCAGAATTACACAACTAATTTTCCTGGAAACCAGCTTGAGACTTGTGTCAGTAACGCATCACGTTAAAAACCAAAATTATCCCATGCATTCACATTTTCATACATTTATAAATAAATGCTCAAATGGGCATGAACCTCTCTGTTAAAATAGATGCTCAAGACCTGTCTAAATATTAGCAACAGAATTTCCCATAAATTGACTTGGCAACTTTGAGACAAATTGCGAGAAGTGCAGAAACGGTTCTAGATAGCTCACCTATTCATGAGGTTATCCTTAAGTAGAAATTCATCTCCAAACCGTATCCCCCATAAATTTAAGAGCTGGAACACCCCTTATCTCAACATCAACTAATGGTGCCTGGACTAATCTCAAATTAGCAAGTTGTGGATCGGACCTTATTGTATCAAAGGCACGCATCTGATCCTGCGACATATGAACAGTGACAACAAGCAATGTGTAAAGCATTTTATTTTGTTATTTAAAAAGGAAAAAAAAAAAACATGTTGGTAATCAAGTTATGGATAACATTCCAACAAAATAAAACTTTTGATTCTTACTACATACAGAGAAGTAAGTTATGTACCTTCCTTTTCATTGCACAAAACTTGCAGTCTGATGCAGATGGAGGTAGAACCTGATTAACAATAAGTCTCTGAACAGGAACGCATTCCTTCCTCAAAGATCCATGCAACCTTGATGACTCACTAATGGCCATAACCTGAAATTGGTTATATTAAAAGTCAAAAGTAACCAATGAAACAAGTATTCATAATTTATCTTTAAAGAAAATTTTTTGAGAAGAAACAAGGAAAAAAATAAATAAATTATTAATCATAAAGCAGCTGAGGTTCACTTAGTTAAAACTAAATTTTGATTTGCAAATTGACACCCACACGCTTTTGAAGGACAAAATTCATCCATGAGGTTCCTGAAAAATGTAATTTTTGTACAGAAAAATTGAAAGCAGAAGTTTAATGAAGTAGTTTCTAAAACTACAAGTGAGGTAATTAAACTTCAGCCTTTCCTCTTGATTCTCGTTTTTTAATGAAGCCGATTTGAGATTTCTTAAGCTTCCGCCCTTCGCTTCAATTTTATTGCACAAAAGTTGTATTTCTCAAAAACCTCATGGACAAATATTGTTCTTCAAGTGGTATCACTTAGATCGTCAAACGGTATTGATCCCACCATTTAACATTCGATATTTATAAAATCACAGTTATTAATATTCATAAATTATATTAATGAATATAGTCCAAGTAAAATAGTTAAGGAATACATTCTCGAGTTTATCGAGAATATGAAACGTGTATCCTTTGTACTATGCTTCTAAAATAGTTCCTAGTGGTGTAGACTTAACATTGGACGTCAAAAAATTCCTATAAATACTAGTATATGTTATGATTCCTTTATGATATAAGATACTAAAATGGATGGTGAGTTTCATATCGTTGACATGAGTGTCAAGTTAAACACATAGGTACTTATTGTAAGAATAAGTTTACTGAACTGGACCAAATAATAATAAGCCATATGGTCTTGAATGTTAATAGCTTATTATACATTGTGATAAACACTGTGTTTAGTAATATGATGATTGAATATATACATGTTGTATGAACTATTGATTTACTTGTTGACTTTGGCCAATTTCTAAAAGCTTAAATGGTTATAATATTTTTAAATAGGAACTTGCATGTCCCTTCCTTTTTTAGAATCTGATTGTATCTCTTTACCCCTTGATTTGTACCTCGATTCTTCTAAATATGTAATTTTTATAAGATGATTGTACAAAGAGGGACGACATGTTTACAATGCCTTTGAGCAAGAAGACTTTATAGATTGTTACTGCACTTTTAATAATGTTTTGGCCACTTAAGGGGAAACTAATAATTGTTTCGATTTGAAGCATAAGATGTCTTATAATCATTACTGCTTATTTGATGCGTAGATGGACTTTAAAACCAATTTTGGCTTAAATTAATTTTATTAGAAAAACTTCATGATTATCCTTAGTTTACTTTGTCTATAATATGCATGGGATGCATATTAAGATGCTTAGACATATCTGATTATTGAAAATGGAATAAGATGCTAAAAAGTGAGATCATTATTAAAGACCAAATACTCCCGATTAAAATTAACATAATTATTGTTAAGTTGTAATGAACGATATTAAGAATATCTATCATGGCCTACTAATACCAATGCAATATTTTTTAGAGCCACCTTCATTCAATTTTGAATTTTTAAAGTATGATTTATGTTATTTCCATTTATAATAGCATGAAGGATGATCATGGAAAGACCTAGATAATTAATGATATATTTATGTCATGTGATGATTGAATATATTCATGTCATAATTTATGAATATTAATAACTTTGTCATTTTATAAATATCACAATATTAATCAAATACAATAATTTCCTAAAACTAAGTGCCACTCAATTGGCCTTTAAGACATATCACTAACAGCTTCATGTACGGTAAAGATATAATTCGAACATAGTGGAAAACAAAGAATTATTGAAAATTATGCAAGAGACAGAAGGCAAATCTCCCCAACATAAGTACCCAATCCAATACTAAACCAATATATTTTTTAAAAAAAAGAACATAATTATTTTGTAGTTGTGAAGCCTCCATAGTCCAAAAATGCTGCTAACATGCTGCTAAAATAAGTTTATGCTGAGAAAAACAAGGAGAGAAGAGAAACTGGAGTTTTCTGCTTGGAATAGACTAAAATATATAGCTATATGTAGCTTAATAACTATTGAGTTAGGCAAAAGTGAGCTTTACCTTCATTTTATCAAACAAAATATGAAGTCTGTTTAAAAGATGAGAACTTGAGGTTTTACCGTTGGAATTGTCACTATAACAAATTCAGTGGAATCTGAGTCACGGAAAAGGTCCCGCACTTTTGCCATCCTCTCTCTTAGTTGCTCCAGCTTGTCAGACTACGAGTTTAAACAAAGAAAGCTTAGTATTTAAACAAAGCAGAAGACAACTAAAAAGGCAATTGCATGCTTACAGCAACAGCAGGAAAGCTTAGTATTTAAACAAAGCAGAAGACAACTAAAAAGGAAATTGCTTACAGCAACATCCTGCTGTTTTTCTTCTTTTCCAAATACAGATTTGAAAGCTGAAGTTGCGGAAGCTAACTTCTTCTTCAGCTGGAATAATACATAAAGCATTTGAGAAACAAATTTAAGTAAGTACAACATTAATAGAATCAGAAAATGGTTCATACACTAAAAAAGAATGTAAAACAGCTCAACCATCAGCTTTTCTGCAGCAGCATTCAACATATTACACACAAATCCAAGATGAGAGAATACATGGGAGTCTATAGCCCCATGTAACACTTGGAATGATAAACCTTCAGCGAGACAATCGATAATGAAATCCTCTTAACACGTTTACATTTACGTCTCTTTTAAATGACCATATAAAATACAATTATAACTCAGCCATTTCCCCATCAAGGTAAATCAGAACACATTTCAATTCAAATCCAGGTCCCACATTCATACCTTCATCATTTTCCCTATGGATGCATCCAAGAAATCAGGCAGAGACAAGAGCCGAAGTGTATGACCCTACAAAGCAATTTGAAAACAAATGGATGACCATAGATTAAAGCACCATCTACAGAACAAAAATAAAATGGATGACTATAGATCAAAGCATCTTCTAGAGAGCATAAATATTAACTGACCGTAGGTGCAGTATCAAACACTATCCGAGTAAACATATTATACTCTTGTGACTCAACAAATTGCATAACCTGTCAACCGGCTGTGAGGTTAGCAAATGGCAAGAGAAGAAATTTCGCAAAAAAGGGGAAAAAGAAAAAGGGGAGCGAGAGGCAAAGGAAACAGCATTTACAATTCAATCAAATATAAAAGAAATTAATTATGCATGCCTTTGAAATTGCAATAGCTTCATCCAGTCCAGGCGGGGGAGTATCCAACAACTCCCCTAGTTTTAGTTCTCCTAACTTCAGCAAATGCAAAAAACCAAAAGTAAAAGTTAGAGAATAAAAGTGTATAATCGAAAGCTATCTAACCCACATGAAGATATTGACAACTTATATCCCAACTACAAAGAAGTTAACAAGTTTTACGCCACTTATGCATAACTGAAATTCTATGTTTTTCACAAGCTTTTGTTTTCCAATGCTAGCTGAACATTAGGGCCTGGGCCTAGGATATTCAGGTATCCCACCCAAAAGACAAGTCTATTGGGTGGGGGAACCTATCCTACTTATAAGCGCAATTGACTCCCTTTAACTAGCCAATGTCGGACACAACTCAACGCTGAACTATAAGCAAGTGACAGGAAAGGAACTTTAAATAAGATTGATGTAGTCATGGGTGATTATTTACCTGGTCAGCAAGCATCCCGAGGCCCATGCTATCCATAAGATCCTTCATGCCACTGCTGCCGCTGCTGCCACTGCCTTGACCCGCAGTGCGGAATTCTTCCCTTGCTTTCTCAGGGTTTATCTGTCATAATGCTAAAACTAAATATCTGCATCAATCTGGAGATGACACAGAGCTATTATTAAACGGCATCATTTTGGTGTTCACTAACCAAATACCTCAAGAGCAAATAATGGAGAACCAACTCCTTGAACAGGAACAAGAGTCCCTCCACTTAAGTCCTGGAGAGGATGAAACAAAATATATCCCTAATGAACAGCTTCCACAAAAAATTTGAGGCAGGCAAACAAACACTAAAGACCAACAAAGCAACCTCAGTTCAAAGAAAAACATGGTACTTTGATTTGGCACCTGGGCAAAAGAATCACTTAAAGAGTGGGCAGGATCAGTTGAGACGATAATGGTAGGGTGCCCATGGTTAGCAAATTTTACAGCCAGGGAAGCAGCACAGCTTGTTTTCCCAACACCTCCTTTCCCAGCTAACATGTAATGCTTACGTTGGCTCCCAATGACCATCTCATCAAACCCAACTCCAGTTTCTGCAGGTGTTGTGATTGATCTCACTGGTAGACGATTAGCATCTAAATGCAATTACACAGTGTTTTAGCCAAATTTCATTAAGAAATGAATAGAACTTACAGCCATCAAATTTGCAATGTTTTCCAAAATCCAAACTACATGATGTTTGAAAAATGTCCCCAAGTATCTCATTCAGAGATAAGTAGGAAACTTCTAAACTCATGCGTTTATGGCAGAAATTAAAAAGTTGCTTCATTTTATATTGGGATTTGCTAACATCAAACATATATAAATAGGTTGAATCTATATTTCTGATCCTCTGAACTTGAACTCACTATCAATATTACTTATCCAGAAACAAGGACAATCCTACAGCATTCTTCTAAAATCTTCAATGCTTCAGTTTTATATAATCTGTTTCCCCCTTTACTCATTCAGTCCTTTTCAAAACAACAACATATTTTTTTTTTTTTCAAACCCATTTCTTTATTCATCCTAAAGCTACATTTTCTAATCATATTTCTACATGAAAAAAAAAACACAAAATTGGAAGAAACTAATAAACAAATGCATAAAGCTATTTAGATGAGAATCCTATCAATCTAACTAAAAACAAAAAAAAAAAAAAGACTCAACCAAAAACCATCTAATGAATAATCAATTAAATAAGAAAGAAAACAAAGTGAAAAGAATTGCCTTGGATTGGGGATTTCAATGGAATTCTATGTAGTGGAGCTGAAAAAAACTTGAAGCTTCTGGTGATTCTACATAGTGAAGTGTAGTTTTGGGATTTAGAAAACAGAGCCAACATGGCCATGGAGGACATTCTTGAAGAGACTCTGTTAATAGATGCAAGTGAAAATGAGGTTAAACGGCGAGAACCCATCTGATTTTTTTTTTTTTTGGAGTTTGCTGTTAATATTTTCCCGGAACGTGACAAGCTGGTGGTGAGAAAATGCGAAGAGAAAGCATTAAGCAGAGCAAATGCGGAATGTTTAGGGTTTTAGAAACTGCAAGAGGGCTTTGAATAAAAAATGGGGAAAAATATATCCCGCATGTGACGTTGCTTGTAACATACGATAATCTAAGAAGTGTATCTAATTATATTTAATAATTCAAAATATTTAATTTAATTAGTGTAATTCTTAAATTATCGTTAGTTACAGCATTTCGAAGGCAGGTTTTATTACTAAAAAAGTTCTGAAAGCATAAAGGAAAATGAAGGACCAAAGTCCAAGGTGGCTCCGCCCATGAAACTCATATATTTTTTCTAATAATATGGATTTGTAGTGGCCAATGTCAAATATACAGAGCATTTTATAAAGTTTCATTTGGTATATATGTATAATGATTTTGAACAAATGCGACCTTCATAAATAATATTTTAACTCATAATAAAAGAATTTATGTAGCATGTTTTCTGTTCAAAATATGAATACATATGAATTTATCTAAATTTTAAATAAAATTAAATGTCTGAATTTAAATGATTTATTTATTTTTTATTTGAATTTCTAAAAATAAGTATTAAGTTATATTTTTAACTTAAAATATGAAAGATAATACTTTTATATTTTTACTCTTACAAAATTTCAATATTAAATAAATAATAAACATCTCAAAGAATATCAATAAGATATTATTTTATCACAAACATAAATTATGTTAAGGTGAATCCAACACTTTTAGTTTTCAAAATCACAACATGTTAATCAATTTTTATGGTAGTTTATGAGGTTTTATATGAAAAATATTCATAATAAAATTGTAAAGATAAATAATACAAATTTGAAGAAAATATAAAGATAAAAATATACTTATAATCTACTACTATATTATCACAAGTTTTCAAGATGGACAATAATACTCATTAGTAATTTTTTTATTTTAGTAATAATAAAAATAAATTAATTTGATAGGGTATTTTTTAGATTATCTTTTAATAATGTTATTCAGACTTGTTAGATTAAGTAAAAAATTAAAAAATTTGACCGAATAATTTAATGACTTAATAACTAAAAATTTTCTTAAGTTGAAGGAATAAATAAACTTAATAATTTAACTGATTGAAAATAAATCAACTAAGTCATTAAGATTGATTTAAAGTCCACAAACAAAAGAACAATAGAGAAAGTAACTCCTGCAAATCTAAAAAATGCAGAAGTGAACATATCCCAAAGCCCTCCTCTCATTTTCACTTTAAGCCAACTCTATTTTAGGACTCTCTCTTCAACTTTCTCTCTCACCTTTACCTTCTTAGTGATGATTTAATTGTAGAGAGTAAATAAATACTAAAGAACTAAATGTCTAAATTTACACTTATTTTAAGGTTTTGATATAAGGTAATGTTTATATCAAAGACATTTTACCGTAAAATACTCTTTTGTGCTCATTCAATTAAAGCGATAAATGTTTAATAAATACATTATAATTTTGATTGTGTGATCTACGGACCATCATTTTAATTTTCTAAACTCTAAACTCATGGGTTGCATTCTTTGCGGATGAAATTAAAAGATAGGTATTCGCTGAAAAGACAGACATTGGCGTTTTGTGTTATGGAAAATTTCCATCAAAACGTTGATGAAAACAAGTAGTGATACTTCAACTTGACACGTGGCAGAAGCTTAGAACGGATAATCTTCGTTAGAATAAAGAAACTTTGAGGATGTTAAAGATCATATATATGTATAAACACTTATATCTGAAAGTAAACTTCACATTCAATAAACAAGATCTTGCAAGCTACGCCAAGCAAAAGGCCATTACTACGCACGATGTCCCACCCACAACAGCTGAGACGGTTAGCCATGAACCAACCTCTAGAGCCTGATCATCATGAAAGCTCCTTTTTATCATCCTATGCAAAAGCAAATGCAAATGCAAGTCAAACATCAGCAACCGCCAGATCAACAACCAGCCGATGCTCTTCCTTTGCCTCTAAGTCTGAGTCTTATTCCTCTAACCAACACCAATACTCGTCGTTTCATCATCAAAACCTTTTCTGTACTTCTTGCATTTGTTTAAATGTTTTCTCCACTTCCAGCAAGCGGTGGAGCGCTTGGTTTAAGCTGCACGGTCCAGGTTCGTTCATGGCATCTCAACAAACACGACTGTCTTTTAACATGCCACTGGACATAACAGTAAGTTTCGCAACAATTTTAATTTTTCAGTAGAAAACACTTTGTTTCTTTTGCTTTCTTGTTAATTTCTTGTCCCTTCGGTTCCGATGTACATCCTGGGCTAACTTGTAATCCAGAGAAGAAAGAAGATTAGTCGGCAGCAAAAGAAAGAGGAACTTGAAAGAGAGGTATGGACGTATGAGTAATGTCAATTGTCATCACAGACCACATGGTGAATAACTGCACACATAGCACAATTTTGTAACACGTTGTGCTATAACGCAGTAGATTAGTTGAGGCCCAACGTAGTCTTCAGATATCAGATGATTTAATATACCAAAAAGAAATAAAGAAGTAGATTATTCGAGAAGTAAACACATCACCTAATTAAATGAAACTGTGCATTAGATCATTATTCTTCATCTACATCTATAAACGATAGTGTTTTACCATTAATTAATTACTTTTTATTTCTTGATTCAAAACAACAAAAGTCATGGTGATGTTCAAATCTTATTGCATCTTTAGGTTTCAGTTGCAGCAAAACTTCTTAATGTGGTTTCTGCCATTTTAAGAGGCAGCATATGGCCATGCAAGTTCCAGAAATTTCAAGCTTAATTTTATGTAAAAAGAGAGAGTACAACCTACAAACTAACTTTCCTTTTAAATATGTAGTGCGAGGCCTAGGACGCATAAATAAAGAGGGAGCAATAAGAGAAAACTGCTTCTTATCCTATAATTTAATCAGTTGTTACTTGTAATAGTTGGTGCATATATCATATCGATTAAATGTTGACATTAAAAAGGTCAAAGGAAAGGGTATGGACATGATTAGCATGATGTAGTACATCGACTTTTAAAGCTCCTCAAGCCATCATTGAAAGACATTTAAATTTATTCCAGCTACCCTTTTGTTTGCATATAAAAAAGATACCAGTGAAGATTGTTTTGATTCTAAAATACTCAATGTTTCAGGTCTCCATGCTTCAAAAAATGCTCAAACAAGAAGAAACAATGCATGAAATTTTGGAGCGAATACATAATGGTCACGATGGTTCTGCCATTTCTATTCCCAATTTTCTTCCTCCAAAGGTATGTATTTATTTAACCTCCTGCCTTCTTTTTTTTTTATATAATTTAAAAATAATATATATATATATAGAGAGAATCTTTTTTTTAAAGACGGCACTCTTATTTTTTTTTTTCATGTGTGACACATTTTTAAGTTGTACGATTCAAGAAATTTAGGTTTTAATATTATTAAATTACACGGCTTCATAGCTCATTAAAAAATAAGTCTATTAAACTCAATGGCTTAAAAATATGTCCGTATTTTAAAAAAAAAACATCAGCACCTAAGAATGATTACACACACACACACACACACACACACACACACACACATATATATATATATATATATATATATATATATATAGATTAATGAAGACAACATCTTGGCTTAATCAAAATGCAAATATCATCAGATTGGATTAGATTCTTAAGGTTTTATGATTATTAATTTAATACAAGTGTTCAAGTAACTAAATACTTAATCTTCCTTAAATAGATTAAATTTTTTCATTTAGTTATGATGTAATTCCTGTAGTACATTTCTTTTTATATTACTAAATGGAATGTTATGATTTTTCTCCCTAGTTCTTCTACTACTAAATTGTACAACTCTTTCCATGAATTATGCAGGTCAAGGAGTTATTAGCAGAGCTAGCTATGGTTGAAGGCCAGATAACACGACTAGAAGGACAAATTAGCCAACTTCAACTTGGATTGAAACATGAACAGGAAGTCACGAAAGAAACAAAATCAAAACAATGGCAACTGGGAAGTCTAAGCAACCTTCAAGGACATTCAACATCTATGGCCAATATTTCAAGCCCTTTAATAAACAAGGCTGCTAATGAGAAGGTGGCATTTGAGACCAAGGCATTGCATTTCATAAGTAAAGCGATAAAAGGCGATTATAATCTCAGTGACTTCAGTGTAAATGAGCAGAAAATGGGAAACCCAAAAGTAGTATTTGTGGATCAGAAAGAAAATCAATTCCAACTGCAACAGGAGGTTAAATTTCAAGATAGGGTTCCGAGAAAAAGTGGGATGATAAAGCCAGCTTCACCCCTGAGAGATCCTAGACATCCAACCCCAAAGGTAAGCCCTCACTTTTTTTTTTTTCAGATGAATTAAAAATCGTATATTGAACCAAGGTTTAAACAAAGATATTGGATTACTATATATGTGACTAGTATTAAAAGTGTGTCATTTTGATTTATTCTCTTTGTTTTCGTTTCTTTCAAATCATCAAATATCACAATTAAACATTACTCAAGTGAAAGATCATATTATATAATAGATGATCTAATTAGTTTGTAACGCAAGTGTGATGTAGGCCAAATATATTGAGTGCCCTGATGATGGCATTGAATTTTTATCATTAAGTTAAGTTTGATAAATTACTAATGATTATGGATTCTGAATTACTTTGCTTCAGCCAAGGGAACGTAACGCAGCAGAGATCTCTTTTGATCTCCCACCAAAATCTTTATCCAATTCTATTCTATTAGAAGAGAGCATCCAAAATTGGCAACCCAACAAGCTATCTGAGAGCATTATGAAATGTTTGAACTTCATATACGTCAGACTACTTAGAACATCAAGAGCAATTGAATTAGAAAAAACAGGCCCCATTTCAAGGTCAATGCATTCTTCTATAAGCTCAAGAAGCTTTAGAGCTGACACCAGCTTAAATTCAAAGTCAAGCATTGTGTTACAGAAAGATTCGAGGCAACAGGACCCTTATGGCATTTTTGATATGGAAGAGTCTATTCCTAGGGACATCGGCCCTTACAAGAATCTTGTTATCTTCTCATTAAGCTCCATGGACCCGAAATGCATTTCGAGTTCAAGTTCTGTTCCTCTAATAAGAAAGTTAAGGTAGTTGCAAAAACTTGAAAATCTATAAGGTAGATTCACATAAGGCTTGGCTAATAGTTGTTTCATCTTCTATCTTTGTGACCCACAGGATCTTAATGAACAATCTTCAGACGGTAGACTTGAAAGTCTTGACATACCAGCAGAAATTAGCATTCTGGATCAACATGTTCAACGCTTGTATTATGCATGTATGTTGTTGATGAACCATTTAAACTTCCCTACATATATATCATTAATTATCTGTTCTTAAGACTTGTCTTTCATATTATTGTTGGGCTTAAGCTTAAACTTTTAGGTTGGATGGTTTCTTTGATATAGAATCAAGTAAAAGGTCTCAAGTTCATTTCCCCCAGACTCTTTTATTTCTTGATTCTGTTAGGATTTGTCTTTAATACTACTGTGAGACCCTTGTTAACATAAGCTTTTGGGTTTAATGGTTTCAAGATATTCTCATTTCTACGTGCCATAATCTGATTTGTATAAAATTAAGATGGAATTCATAGTAATTATTGAAATTAAACCACCATTAAACTAACATGCTGCTGGCCTCGTATATATTTTCAGGGATTTCTCCAATATGGAGTGCCTAATTCACCAGACAAATTGATCGCATTGATGAACAAGGTGCATTTCAAGGCGGATAACAGTTTTTAGTAATTACGCGGTCGATTTAATTACTTTTAATTACATTTGGAAATGCTTTTTTGGTTTTCTGAAATAGATTTGTTTGAATTCAGGCAACCCTCTGCATAGGAGGCAGCACAATAAATGCTCAGGCAATAGAGCACTACATTTTAAGGGGCCAAGAGTCTTCCAATTTAAAAGAGGTAGCCATGACTGATTCAATTCCATTGTTTGATACGAGAAACTTGTTAAATCTGCAAGATTGGTTTATGATTTTACATACACAGATTGATCAAAAGGGCGAAAAAGATAATAAAGAAGCCATTGTTCGTAAACTTTATGGGCTCGAATCCACTGATCCTAATGTCACATTTGCTCTGTGTTACGGAACACGATCTTCTCCAGCGGTAATAACAAAATTCATTTCTTAGCATTAATACTACTATATTTACATAGTTCCTACTTAACTGATGTGACATCTTAATAACGATTCATACATAACAAAAGAAAAAATTTTGAGCGCTCCTCGTGTATATTCTTTCATCTATTGAATTCTCATCATGTCATGTGTATATTTAATTTTATATGACTGATTAAGAGGTATGTCGCCTGTTTATTTATGTGGTCAATGACGATTAAATAATTAATATCTATGCAGGTGAGAATATACACAGCGGATGGTGTAATAGCTGAATTGGAGAAATCAAAGCTAGAGTACTTGCAAGCTTCAGTAGTAGTGACAAACACAAGAAAAATAGCGTTCCCAGAGCTTCTGTTTCGAAACATGCATGATTTTGCCATGGACGTTGACACACTAGTGGAGTGGGTTTGTCATCAGCTGCCCACATCTGGGTCACTGAGAAAATCAATGGTGGATTGCTTCAGGCACCAGGGACATAACACTGGCAAAATTTCTATCACTGTTGAGAAGATTCCATACGATTTTGAGTTTCAGTATCTGTTGGCAATATAGACTTGAAATATATATATATATATTCTCTAGTATTAGCTATTTGGTCTCTTAAGAGAATGAAAAGGAAAAGAAAATGTCGCGTTATTTTATTATTATCCATTTGAAATATTATTTTGTTGCAATATAGACTCGACACGTGTAGCGTGTATATATATAACTTTGTTGTAGTGCTCTGTGCACAGTCTCAATATCTATATATAAAACAAATTCACACAAGGAAAGAAATTGGCTTATTACCGCCATAATAATCGGTGCTAACAAAAGGAATTTTCTTTAAAAGACAAAGTTGTAGGTAGGTATGAGCATCATTACAGGAACAAATAATGATGGCAATGAGAAATTGAGACACTGTATTTTGCCTTCTATTTAAATTTCTTAAAACTAAAGGGAAATGTTCATTAATGCCAAAAGTTGATATATGTCTGATCAACTTGACCATTGACGGAACCTGATTGCCGACTATTAGTTAAGTATGAGCTAACAAGCATTAAGAAAAGCAAATTTCTTTCCTGCTCCCGCTACAGAAGTACAGTGCTCATGTGTTATGAATTGAGATTTTTTTTATTTTTAAAGATTTATTTTCATTAACTAAAAATTGAAAATACAAACATAATTTGAGAAGGGAATGAGCCCTTCCAAACACAAGTATCTTTCCTAACTAAAGTCATCTTAGCTAGAGTATAAGCAATTATGTAACACAAAATTAACTACTTTTTGGCAATCAATTTTTACAATCAAGGGTTGTAAACCTGCATTTATAGCAATTTGAATGCCAAAATTTATCATTGCTGCCTCTGCCTGGGCAACATCTCTATTGAATGTCATTCGGTTTACAGATGTAAATATTATTGTTCCCTTACCATCCCTGATCACTACTCCAACCCTTGCTTCACGTTTATCTGTATTAATTGCTACATCAACATTTATTTTGAAAGAGCCATATGGAGGAGGAATCCAACTTAATCTTCTATTTGAGATGATTCTTGTTGCTGCTTTTGTTTTTCTCATTCTTACTCTTACGTATGTTTCAACAATAGCTTCAGCTTTATCTACTGAGATATAAGGATCTTGCTTTTTGTTTTCAAAAACAAAGACATTTCTTATATGCCATGCTGCCTAGCATAAAGTAGTCATCACCTTCAACTCTCTTTCTTTCATCTTTTTGCAATCTCATGTATCATGCCCAACAAATCTTGATTAATAAGTGATTTCACAAAGGGGGTTAACTTCTATATTTGTCGTGCTACTTTACATTCCATTACAGTATAGATGATATTCTCAGCTTTCATTTTATACCTCGGGCATGATGGATCCTTCAACATTTTCCTTTTCCATAATTTTTTTGCTATTGGTAACAGGTTTTTTGCAGCCCTCCAGATAAAGATTTTGATTTTTTCTGGAAGCTCCATTGACCATATCACATTTCATTGTCCACTTGTGTTGCTGGAATAGCTTAGTAGCTCAAGATGTTTAATCTGTAGAGCTATTTGATAACCACTCGTAATCGAGTACTGGCCTTTCTTATCATCATGCCATAGAATTTGATCTGTTTATGGGCTGTTTGGAAGTTGGATTTGTAGGATTTTCTTAGCATCTTCAAGATTAAAATGATGATAAAACAATGATTCTTTCCACTACTAGTTATCATCAATTAATTCTGCTACTGTGTACTCATGATCGAGAGTTGCAGCTGAAGTGGGCTTGAAATTTAAGATCTTGGTATCCATTGACTATTGTAGACTTTGACCATTTCTCCTGATCCGATTAGCCATCTCATTCCTTTTTGAATGATTTGTTTTCTCTAAAGTAAACTTCTCCAAATGAAAGATGGCTAGATTCTAATTTGGCTTGTAAAAAATTAGCATCCTTGAAATATCTTGCTTGTAAAATTCTTGTCATCAAAGACTCTGGATATTGGATTATCCTCCAGCTTTGTTTAGCTAACAAGGCTTGATTAAAGCTAGTAAGATCTCTAAATCAGAGACCTCCTTTGCCTTTTGCTTGACAAAGTTTTCCCACCTTGTCCAGTGAATGCTTTTCTTATCCTACTTTGCTCCCCACCAAAATCTTACAACTGCTCTTTAAATATCTTCACATACAGTCATGGGAATTCTAAAGACACTCATTGCATATCTTTGGTACGACCTAGGCCATCGCTTAATTAAGATCTCCTTACCTCCACTTGAAAAAAGTTTGCCTTACCATTATGAAATTTTGCTTAGAATCTTCAACTTGTTTTCTTTAAAGAAACTAATTCTCTTTTTATCCACTATGAAGGGTAATCCCAAATATTTTTCATGCTTTATTACAACATTTAGTTGAAAAATATCTTTGACTGCATTCATCTGTCTAATTGAGGCGTTTCCAATAAAAAAAATCGATGATTTTTCAAAATTGAAGATCTAATCAGAAGTAGTAGCATAGTAATCAAAAATCTGCTTTAAGTTTCTACAATCTTCTTCTAAAGCTCTACTGAAAATCTAGCTATCATCAGCAAATAAGAGATGATTAATGGATAGTTCTTTGTTGAAATTGAGTCCTTGAAAGAGCTTCTGCACAAATTAAGAACAAATATAAGGATAACGGACAGCCTTGCCTTAAACCCCTTTTAGGCTTAATCAATTCTTTAGAAACCGCATTAATTAGCACATAGAAAGATTAAAGAGAAATACAATTCATAATCAAATCCATCCAGGTTTTAGAGAACCCTAATTGATACATGATTTGCTCTAAGAAACTCCATTCCACTCTATTATAGGTCTTGCTTATGTCTAACTTTAATGCAACTAACTCATTTTTCTTCCCCTTGTGCAAACATTCATATCCAATGATGATATTGTCTGTAATGAGTCTATTTGGTATAAATGCACTTTGATTTGGGGATATTACATCATGCAAAATTTGCTTTAGTCCATTAGCTATGGTTTTGGCTATGACTCTATATACAACATTACACAAGCTAATTGGCCTATATTATGTTAAATCTCTTGGTGTCTTTGCTTTTGGGATAAGGGCAATGAAAGTATGATTGAGATGAGCTAGATTACCTTTTTTGTTAGGATGTGCAAGCACGTTGTTGTTACTCTTCTCCAACAGATTTCTAGTGCTTCTGAAAAAAAAGGCTGTAGAGAGGCCATCCGATTCAGATACTTTTGTTGGGCATATCTGGAACAGAGCTTTTTTATTTCTTCCTTTGTGAAAGGTCTGATCAGTTCCTTATTCATCTTTACAGTTACTCTCTTTAGGACATTTTCCACAGCTGCCTCTCTTTGCTACTTTGAAAGGTTTGTTGTAGTAAAAATGGTTGCAAAGTGTTCACAAAACCTTCTCTTTATCACCTCTACTTTTTCAGACCAGCTTCCTTCTTTATCCAAAACTCCCCATATTTTGTTCTTTCACTTGCGTGCTGTAGCTTTGGCATGAAAGAACTTCGTATTTCTATCTCCTTCTAGCAGCCAGTCAGCTTTAGATCTCTGCTTCCAATATACTTCTTCATCAACCAGAATATTATCAATCTATTTTTCCACCATCCTGATTTTATCCCTGTTCTCGTAATAGTCATAACTTATTCTTGTGTATTTCAACTCATCAATTAATTTCTTCACCTTTTTTCCTCATACTAAATTCATTTAAGCTCCACAGCCTCAACTCATCCACGGACTTCTTTGTAGCCTTTTTAAACATCTCTACTACATTTTCTTCCTCCCATCTGCATTGTTCCCACCACTCTCTCCTTATTATCTCTTGACATTTTTCATATGGGCTTCACATATCTTCATAGTGTATCCTCGAAAAGGTCTTTTTGCTATATCCTATTTTTTTCCTTCTTTCTACCACTTTCACAATGGGACAATGATCTAAGCTCCATGATTCAATGTGCTGAACAGGTAATTCTTAAAACATTCCTCCCTAGTTTTTACAACAAAATGCTCTATTTATTCTTTCTTCAATGATATGAGGGCCAAATCTTCTATTGCACCAAGTAAAAGGGTAACATCTGAAGCCCAAGTCAATCAAACCACTTTTATAAATTAGTTCTCTAAAAACTATGATTAACCCCAAACATCTGTCATTTCCTCCTATTTTTTCTTTTAAGTGCAATATCATTAAAGTCTCCAAAACAAAGCTAAGGTAGAGACGAAAAATCTGATAGTCTCTTAATTAGTTCCCAAGTATGCTTTCTTTCCCCTGCTTTTAGATTGCCGTATACCTTAGTACATCTCTAATAACTGCCCTCATAACTTTGAACTATAGCATTTATATGGTGTTTGCTGTAAGATTTAATCTCTATTGCTATATTTTCATTCCACATTATTGCCAACCCCCCTTTCTTATGACTACTGCTTATCGTAAAGTAATTTTGAAAGTTTAATGCTGCTGCTTTTCTTTTCATGAGCTACCCTATCAATTTTGTCTCATATAAAAACATAATTTATGGTTTATACTCACAGAGGATTATTTTGATTTCTCAAAACATCCAGTCCTTCTTCAATCCTCTGATGTTCTAGTTGATGAGCTTCATGGTTGTCGGTGGGGTTGGCTGCCATCCTCCGCCGTTGGTTCCACTGTGGTTGTATTTGAAACTTCCATATCATCTTTGCCTCAAGCTTCCCACCTTAGCTTAGTCTTTTCTTTGGGGGAATTAAAGCTGTTCTCAGTAGCTGATAGTTTACTTGGGCAGAGAGTTTTACTTTTCTTTGGTTATGGACTTGGCCAATTTATTTCACAACTTGGCATTTTTGCTAAAATTGACTCATTTTTCAGCCTTTTTTTTAATTTCGAGACACCTTGCTTAATACTTCCATTTTTTTTTGCGTATCTTGGCTTTTCCCCAGCCCATCATTTATTTCCTCCACTTCTATTTTATTTTAGCCCAATTCTTGTCCCACCACATTGTCCCATTCCTTGGCTGCATTTCCCACCTTTTCCTTCTCTTCATTTTCTCAAATGCTTTTCTATTTCTCTAATTTTCTCATTTTCCTATTTTTCCCGCTTCTAATTTATGATCCCCAAAAATTTTTACACCCCCAGCTGTATTCCCTAGCCTTAGGCTGCTATGTTTCTCCTCTCTCGATATCTCCCCATCATTCATTAAATATTCGTCACTTACTAGATTAATGTTGCCCATTCCATGATGTGTGCCCTGGTCCGGTTTGCACTGATCCGGTTCAACTAAGCTGTGAGCCAATCTTTTTGGTTCACTCAATAGTGACTGAGGATACTGTTATGCTCTCATAGACTTGTAACTATTTTCCTGAGTTTTCATCCCATCTCCCTTGGTTGTTCTTGTACTCCATTATTCTCTTGTTCAGCCTTTGCTTTATCTTTTTCGTCCAGGTTATTACTTTCAGCCATGGGTCATAGTCAAGATCTTTCTTAGGTTGCCCATTGTACTTGGCACATTCTTTGTATGAGTGTCCACGACACCCACAACAATAGTAGAAATCTGGAAGCTTTTCATACTCCATTGCAACTGGAATTTTTTTCTCTTCCTCTGTTTCAATAAAGAGGATTTTCTTTAGGGGATCAATGATATCAATTGAAATCTTTATCTTTATAATTTGCCCAATACAGTCTCCTGCTCTATTTGTGTCCACTTCTTCAACTTTACCCATAAGTTCTCTAATCCCCTTACAAATTTTTTCATCCATACACATAATTGGTAGATTTTTTTTTTATTTGTACCCAAAATGTTGTATGTGTGAAAATTTTTTCTGTAATTTCTCCAATACCCTCTAGTTCTTTAAGCACGATCAATGCTTGATTAAAATGCCACGGTCCACCTGTGAAAATTCTCTTTTTATCTACTTCATTCCCGAATTTGAAAATGAAAAAGTTGTTCCCGAGATTTTTCTATCTTCACCTCTTTTCTTGTTTGTCACACCTGGTTTAAGGCTATTCTCAGTCCCTCCGTGTTTACTCCTTTGGTGTGCAACACCTTGCCTACCAGGCATCCAGCTGCTATTTGTGCTCTCTTCTCTTTCATTTTTGCTTTAAAGGAGAACTTGTTTTCTTATGCCTCCTCTAAAGTTATTAACTTCCACATTCGGATTAACTCTTCTGTCTCTATTTAGGTTTTAAAGATCAACTCACCACCTCGATTGATGCAGTTATGACCCCTGAACTGATTTTATTAAAACATGTTCTTTAACAACTTTGATAGAGATTAAAAGAGTGAGCAAACATCAGCTTGTTTTTTTGTATAGTATTTACAAAGACACCTAGTAAGAGTGATTTAATGAGTACTTCAGGCTCAGCTATACTTCTATTCTCTAAATCTTCCCAGGGAGAGAAAACTTTTGAGAGAGAAAAGACCACCGTTTTTTATGAATTGAATTGAGAGTTTTGGCAATTTAAAACAGCACTTTTGCAATTTGGCTTTGAATATATTCATTAGATGTGACTTGTTTAGTCCTGCCTGCCATTGATCTACATTTCTCCTCGTTGCGATTGATTTAATATCCATCCATATACACACGTTCATTGCCTTGCTAGAATCAAACCCACTCATGTGATGGGCTTTGGCAAATTATATTGTCCTCTAATTGTTTGACATTTTGATTTTGAAGTCTGGTACTGATTGGCAGTCCCCCGCTGATTTATTGTTCCAAAACCCTAATCAACATTAAAAAAGGTTAGCACCGAGTCTCCCTCGCTTTATTCCATTTACACTGACAAAAAACGGCTCGACAACTCCACTTGTCCGAGGGATAACATCTTGATTTAGTTGAAGTTGACAAGCTCAAACTTGGCGAAGTAGTGAAGTGAGATTTAACCTTTAAATAGCACACCACAACTCGATCTACAAGTCAAATTATAGTATTTTAGATTTAATCAAGCAGGAATCAAACTCTCAAAGAAAGTGGATTTGAAAATCAATTTGAATCCTACCCTGTCCAGTGTCCCTTACTTTCTTGAAAAAACTTGTACATATACTGTTTGGGTAATATCGGGCAGGCCCCTCGAGGCCCTCCAGCTCGAATAGAATACCCCGAGGACAGCCTAGCTCGAGCAGAAGTCCCGACCACTGGTATGAAGACGACCTCACCAGGACGATCTTGTAAAGCTGGTCGAGGTTAGGGATTCATAGCCGTTCGAGCCTCGAGCACTCCTTGCCTGCTCGAGGTCGTCCACTCGATCGAGGCTAATCATGGTCGAGCTCCGAGCACTCCCTTCGCTTGCTCGAGGTCGTCTCCCAGGTCAAAGCTGGTCAAGGTTGAAAACCGAGCACACCTTTCCTGCTCGCAGAGGTTAAGTCCACGAGCACAACTGGACAAGATCCGACCTAGGGCAGCCCGACCCGTTTTCTCAGAATCCCGGCACACCTTTTAATGTCTCACCAGGGCCCCACATTTTATGGTGGTGATATTGTTGCCGATGGCCGGCACATGCCTCTAAGGTGTCATCATTCCTAGCGCACATGCCCGACATGGTGATCTGGCCACGGAATCGGATTAAGGGGATAGCCGCTCATCCCTAGGGAATATTCTGCCAATCCCAGCTATCAGAGGGACCTAGATACCACTAACGTGGGAGTGGACAGCCTGGAAATGGAAAGAGTGGGAAAAATGGAGTATAAAAGGAAACGAAGGGGAACGTTACAGGGTTGGAAGAATTTGATCCGCAAAAGGGTTGGAAATTCTGATTCAGAAAGAATTCGTAAGCTTATACAGGTTCTTCCTATTCTAATTTCTCTTATCTGAATTCTCTGAAAACACCATATCCATTCAAAAAGGGGGAGGGGGGCGAAAAAATACCCCTTTCATCTTTCCGGTCTCCCTCATTAAGGGAGATACCAAAAAGAACAAACTGATTACTGACTTGAGCGTCGGAGGGTTTTCGCCGGAACACGCCCGGCGACCCCTGACCCTGTTTTCTGTGAGTACAGGACCGGGAGATCTCCGTTCTGAAGAAGACAGCGGAACAGGACGAAGGAGGCAATCCTGCTCGAGATCGAGCTTATCGCGAGCAGAAGGATCAAGGCACTGTTTGAAGCCGCGAGCAGAAGGTTCAGATAGTCCTGCTTGAGCTGTTTGAGGGCACTGTTTGAAGGCTCGAGGCACTGTTTCGAGGCACGCGGGAAAAACTGCATCAACATCTTTTGGCGCCGTATGTGGGGATCAGTGCAAAAAGCCTGATTTCCTAATACATTCAAGACACACCACACAACGATGAGGGGAAACAGCAGAAGAGGAGTAAGTCTAGAAGAATCAGTAACTTTGAGAGAAGTGGCCAATGAGGCCCAGAATAGGGAGATCCAGGAAAGAATGAATCGGATGGAAAAACATATGGAAACTCTGACCTCCCTGTTACAAGAACTCATGGAGGGACAGAGAAAAGCATGTAATGATGTCCCGGAGTCCAGTCGAGGGAATGCTCATGTTCGGGAAAATGTGGGAGATGAAGCCCAAGACCTAGGGCACCAAATGTTGCAGTGAGCGAAGAAACAAACATGGAGGAAAGAGGGTCTCGTCAACATTTGCAGGATACAGCCCCAACCTCTCGTGCGGAGGAGTTGGAGGGAGAGGTGCGCAGGTTGGCACAAGTTGTGGAAGATTTTCGGGGGAACGGAAAGAGCCCAAGCTGGCGAATAATGCTGGACAACGAATCTCCACTCTCCATGGAGATCATGGGTGTCACGATCCCACGTGACTTTTCTCTTCCCTGATCTGAAATTTTCGGGAAAAAAGTGATCCATTAGTGCACATAGAACGGTTCAACGACATGACAGGGGTGCAAGGATTGTCAGCAGCTTAGAGGTGCTGGGCCTTCCCACTTACCACGGGGAAGAGCGAGAGAATGGTGCAGTAGACTCCACGGGAAGTATCTTGAGCTTTGAGCAGGATGTGTAGGGAGTTCGCAGAGCAATTTCGGGGCGCGGTGACCCCGAGGATGACATGATGGAGTCGTCGAGTAAGGCGGAAGGAAGGAGAGTCCCTCGGGAGTTTATCAAAAGATACCACAGATCGGTTCTAGATCTTGGTGCGTTTAACCACCCCAAGCTACGAGAGGATTGAAGGATGGTATTCGGATGGGGAGGCCGTGGTATAACTTGCGAGTCCTTCGATCCGTTCGTATTTGGATGCGTATGAGCGGTGAAGCTGGATATGGTAATCGAAGAAGAAAAAGGCGCCAAACTAAGGAATGAGCGGGCCAATGGAGGAAGGAGGAAGGAGAAAGGGGTCTCGCCAGGAACACAAGCTCAAGGCGCGAGGGACCGGGTTGCCCAGTCTGACTCTTATCGAGAGCTACCCACCGCGGATGGTTCCCTTGCCATCTCGCGAGTCCCGGTCGGGATCACGAGAAGTGCAGGCGTTATGATGGCCACGCATCCCATGATCGACTGCCAAGCGGACTCGAGATGAACCACGACCGAAGCGGATCGCCTATTGCCACCCAGCGAGAAATTTCCCAAGTGATAGAGGCGATCTGGTGGTGGAGCGAGCCCAGCTTATGAAGCAATACACGAGATTGAAGGTATCTCTCGAAGAGATACTTCAAGTGGCTGAGGAGCGAGGACTGCTGAGCCCTCCAACTCCGACGGCAAAGCCAGCTGGCAAGCGGGACAAGGGGCGGTTTTGCCGTTTCCATGGTGGTCACGGCCACTCCACATCAGATTGCCGTGATTTGAAAAACCAAGTGGAGGATCTGGTTAGGAATCGGTACTTAGATGAGTTTGTCGAGGGGGGGCATCCGGTGGTTGAGGAGCAGTCTCAAGAAGATAACCGGGTTTACGAAATAGACACGGAGCTGCCGTCCACGAGGGTAATCTCGGGAGGGCCCACGATGGCAGGAAGTTCAAATAGGGCTCGAAAAAATTACTGCCAGTATGCCGTAGTCGGCCGAGAAGTTCTGTTCAGTGCTCCTGCTGCCAAGAAGACCAAGGTTCGGCAGGTGCCAATTATGTGGACGGATGGAGACGATGAGGGGGTGCTGTACCCCCACGAGGATGCCCTGGTGGTAAAGGCCAGCGTAGCAAACAAGGAAGTTGATCGAATACTGGTTGACTCAAGGAGCTCGGTGGATATTCTCTTCAAATCCACACTCGAGGATTTGGGAATAACAGGTGTAATCCTCGAGCAGACGAGCGCTTCCTTGAAAGGATTCGGGGGAGGAATGCTCATACCTCTAGGAATCATCAAGCTGGCAGTAACCATGGGCTCGAAGCTTTTGAGAAGAACATGATGCTGGATTTCGTGGTGGTAGATGAAGCCAGCCCGTACCAGGCAATCTTAGGGAGGCCGTTTATGAGGATCAGCCAATGCGTGCTATCCACCCATTACTTAGCCCTTAAGTATCGAGTAAATGGGGCTGTTGGGGTCGTAAAAGGCAGCCAAAGAAACCATGCAGATAACCTCACTAGACTCAAGGGGGGAATCAAGGAATAGAAGGCAGGAGTATACAGCTAGCTCATCTAGACGGACGAGAGGTCAAGAGGCCGTGGAACGCACAACTCCTGAGGAAGTATATCCAGTAAGTTCCCTTGTATTGTGAAATGCTAATGTAAGATTTCTTCCCAAAATGGGATATGTAAAAGTGTAAATGTATGTATAAATGTATGTAAGAATAAGAAAGAAATTCATAATATAAGTTCAAGATAAAGAGTAAAAGTTAAGAAGTGCTCCTTGGCCAGAAGTCCCAACGGGACGGTGCCATGCTTGGGTCAATTGCAGGCCTGAGCAGGAGTAGAGATTCAAGAAGACGCTTGGGTCAATTGCGAGGCTGGCGGGAGTAGAAATTCGAAGGCAGCTTGCGTCGATTGCGAGCCGAGCGGGAGTATCGAGAAGCTCCGGTCAATTAAAAGGCCGAGCGGAAGATCGAAGAGCTCGCTTGGCAAAAGTCCCAAGCCTAAGTCTTAGGCGGGACGGTGCCATGCTTGGGTCAATTGCGAGGCCGGCGGGAGTTCTGACAGAAGAACTCCTCGCGGAAGTCCCAAAGCCTAAGTCTTAGGCGGGACGGTGCCATGCTTGGGTCGATTGCGGGCCCGGCAGGGAGTATCGAAGCTCCGGTCAATTAAAAGGCCGGCGGAAGATCGAAGAGCTCCTTGGCGGAAGTCCCAAAGCCTAAGTCTTAGGTGGGACGGTGCCATGCTTGGGTCAGTGCGAGGCCCGGCAGGGAGTTCTGACAGAAGAGCTACTCGGCGGAAGTCCCAAAGCCTAAGTCTTAGGCGGGACGGTGCCATGCTTGGGTCGAGTGCGGGCCCGGCGGGAGTATTGAGAAGCTCGGTCAATTAAAAGGCCCGATCGGAAGATCGAGAAGAGCTCCTTGGCTAGAAGTCCCAAAGCCTAAGTCTTAGGCGGGACGGTTGCCATGCTTGGGTCAGTGCGAGGCCGGCGGGAGTTCTGACAGAAGAGCTCCTCGGCCGAAGTCCCAAGCCTAAGTCTTAGGCGGGACGGTGCCAAGCTTGGGTCGATTCTGAGGCTCGGCGGGAGTTACAGTGAGAAGAGCTCTACTGACCGAAGTCCCAAGCCTAAGTCTTGGGCGGGACGATGCCTAGCAGGTCAATTAAAGGCCGGCGAGCGACTCGCTAAGAACGCTACGGCCGAAGTCCCAAGCCTAAGTCTTGGGCGGGACGGTGCCTATCTAGGGTCAATTAAAGGCCGAGCGAGGCGGCTCGCGAAGAACACTACGGCTAGAAGTCCCAAAGCCTAAGTCTTAGGCGGGACGGTGCTTAGCGAGGGTCAATTAAAAGGCCCGAGCAGGAGTAACATCAGCCGAAGCTCCGGTCAATTAAAAGGCCCGAGCAGAAGATCAAGAAGAGCTCCTCGGCCAGAAGTCCCAAAGCTTAAGTCTTAGGCGGGACGGTGCCATGCTTGGGTCAATTCTGAGGCCGGCGGGAGTTCTGCAGAAGAGCTCCTTGGCGGAAGTCCAGTGAGGACGGTTCCATGCTTGGGTCAATTGCAAGCCCGAGCAGAAGCAGTTCACGAAGAACACAAAGGCCAAAAGTCCCTAAGCCTAAGCTCTAGGCGGGACGGTGTCTAGCAAGAGCCAAATGCAGGCTCGAGCAAGTCAAATGAGCTCGTAAAATAAACATAAGGCTTTTAGCCTAAGTCAGAGCAAAACTCTACCATGCATAGGTTAAACAGCATTACACTTGGGCATAAAGGAAAATAGGAAGTCCAACACTTAGAAAATTTTTTACTTAGCAAGCATATTCAAAGTCAATTCAACATAGAAGATAAGAATGTGTGCACACGAGCAGTCAATAGAGTTGTTCAACATGTGTCTTTTATTTCATTGAAATCAATGATTACATATGTAAAAAATAAAAATAAAAAAGGGAAGAGAGTGTCCAAGTCATTCAGCAGGAGGGACATCCTCAGCAACAGCAGGAGGAGCAGTAGGAGGGACATCAGCAGGAGGTTTAGCAGGAGGGGCATTGGAAGGAAAGGGAGCGAGCTCTCTGACAACACCTTGGGGCTCGGAAGAAGTGGCTTCAGGGTTGCTCATATATTCAGCTACATACCCTTCAACCTTGGACATATCGGCCTCGGGGTATGCCTTGCCAAAAGCATACATGAGACAATCATAGCCTGAGTCCGCTTCATTGTTGTACTCGGTGGCAAGCTGGACCTGGAAAGTGTCGATTTGCCCCTGAAGACGAGCAGCTTCCCCCTCAATGAGCTGCTCGTAGTAAGACTTCTGAGTGTCCAGGTCTTTTCGAGCATGCTCCAATTCATCCATGGTGTCAGTCAGTTCCCTCTGAAGCTCAGAGGCCTTGGAGTCCGCCACTGCTTGTCTTCTCGCAAGATTTAAGTTCTCGTCCGGAAGCTTCGATTTTCCTCCTTGACTCACCTGCGATCTGCTCCAAGCTCGGACCACTTGCTTGAAATTCCTCGCAGGAGCCCAGTTGAAGCCACGAGAATGGTTACGGTCGCTAAAGCTCGGGAGGAGAGTCGCTGGATAGGGCTGAACAGCTCGTCAGAATTAATGGACTCTACCTCATCCATGAATCTGCTGGTCAATTCTTCATTGTAGGCCCTCAGGTAAGACTCGGAAGGACCAGGCTGAACTTGCTCCTGCGCATCGCTGGTTCGAGGACGAGCGGGACCAACGGTCCTTTGTCTCCTGCGTGGAGGACCTTCCTCTGCTCGCTCGGTCCGTCGAGCAGAAGTAGTAGCTCGAGTGGATTGAGGCGGAGCACTCGTTTCTGCTCGCAGCCTCTTTGAGGTGCTCGCGCCTTCAGTTGTCCCCACCCGCCGGTGTAGCATCTTGTGCATTCTGCTGCTCATATCTTCACTTGGCACTAAACCGAATTCCAAAAAGTTTTGGGGTGTCAACAGCTCCCTGCACGAGCTCGCGTTTGTAAGAACAGTATGTACGTTTTCTCGAAGCTGGCCCCTGATCGAATAAGAAGCACTCCAGGAAGCTGCAGATACGACCAAAGCAGAAAAATGAGAACAAACGCGAGCAGGAAAACTAAAAGTAAAATCCACTGAGACGGATAAATGACACGGGTGCAAAAGTGCTGCGGAGCTGGAGGGACCCTCTCGCTACGAAGTGCAGCTTGCCCCCACTCTCCCCCAACGAAGAAGAATTTGCTCTTACAGTTGCCACCAGAGGTCGGGAGATCGGTGATGGGATTTTTATCCTTCAGGCTGGAGGTAAGGTAATACCAACCAGTATCGTTCGGGCTGCACTTCAGCTGGTAAAGGTGTCTGATTTTCCCTACCGAGGGCTCACCCAGATCACAGCGTTTCCACAAAACAAAGAGTCCGGAAAGGACCCTCCATCCATTCGGGTTCAATTGCCCCGGGGCCCGACGGAACCCAGACAAAACCCGGGCAAAGTAAGGCTGAAGAGGCAACCTAACCCCCCATTTGAAGCACTCCAAGTAGAAGGTTGTATATCTTTGGGGGGGACGGGTGGGGATTTCACCCCTGCCCGGCAACCTTAAAACGACACTATCGGGTATATTGTAAGTATCTTTAAGTCTATTCAAGTCCAACGGGGAAGTTTCACATCTCAGGTGGTCAATGGGGTATTCCCCATGCTCAGACCTTTGACTGGCCCTTGCCCTTTGATGCGGCTGGGTCTCGGCCGCGGGTAATTCCCTCTCTGGACTAGAATCCCTCACGGGGATTATACTAAGGGGTTGTGCCTCACTAGAAGAGGACGAATCCTCTGGCAACATCCTACGGGCTTGTTGGGGATTTGACATGTTTCTTTTTTCCTAAAGGTATAAATTAACGGAGTTCAGCAGGGGAAGAAACAGAGTAGCGGCAAAAAATGGAAGATTGGCTTGTACCTGAACGTGAAAGGAAGTGCGGTTGGCTGGAAATCACCTTGACGAGAAGAAGAAGACCGATGAGCAGCGGATAGCAGATTAACTTTTGAATTTGAACGAAAGTGAGCAAACAGAGGGAACAATGAAGAAGTTGGGGATTTTTAAAGAGGAAGACGCGTCCCTTCAACTAGCGGCATGCGTTTCGAGGGACACGACCTTTCGGGTAACATCTCTTCGAATTTTAAATGCACGGCTAGGATCAACCCACGCGTCCCGTCTTAAATGTGAAGTGACTGAGGTGGGAGACAGCTGGGAAGCGTGGGGAGGCGTAAAGGCCGCGAATCGGCCCGTCATTCTCGAGTTTCAGTCTTATCTCGCATCACTCAAAAGACTAGAAACTGGGGGACTGGTGTTTGGGTAATATCGGGCAGGCCCCTCGAGGCCCTCCAGCTCGAATAAAATACCCCGAGGACAGCCTAGCTCGAGCAGAAGTCCCGACCATTGGTATGAAGACGACCTCACCAGTACGATTTCGTAAAGCTGGTCGAGGTTAGGGATTCATAGCCGTTCGAGCCTCGAGCACTCCTTGCCTGCTCGAGGTCGTCCACTCGATCGAGGCTAATCATGGTCGAGCTCCGAGCACTCCCTTCGCTTGCTCGAGGTCGTCTCCCAGGTCAAAGCTGGTCAAGGTTGAAAACCGAGCACACCTTTCCTGCTCGCAGAGGTTAAGTCCACGAGCACAACTGGACAAGATCCGACCCAGGGCAGCCCGACCTATTTTTTCAGAATCCCGGCACACCTTTTAATGTCTCACCAGGGCCCCACATGGTATGGTGGTGATCATCGTTGCCGATGGCTAAGCACATGCCTCCAGGTGTCATCATTCCTAGCGCACATGCCCGACATGGTGATCAGCCACGTGAATCGGGTTAAGGGGACGGTCGCTCATCCTCAGGGAATATTCGCCAATCCGATTGTCGGAAGGACCCGTATACCACTAACGTGGGAGTGGACAGCCTGGAAATGGAAAGAGCGGGAAAAATGAAGTATAAAAAGAAACGAAGGGGAACGTTACAGGGTTGGAGGAATTTGATCCGCAAAAGGGTTGGAAATTCTGATTCAGAAAGAATCCGTAAGCTTATACAGGTTCTTCCTATTCTAATTTCTCTTATCTGAATTCTCTGAAAACACTATATCCATTTAAAAAAGGGGGCGAAAAAATACCCCTTTCATCTTTTCGGTCTCCCTCATTAAGGAAGATACCAAAAAGAACAACCCGATTACTGACTTGAGCGTCGGAGGATTTTCGCCGGAACACGCCCGGCGACCCTGACCCTGTTTTCTGTGAGTACAGGACCGGAAGATCTCCGTTCTGAAGAAGACAGCGGAACAGGACGAATGAGGCAATCCTGCTTGAGATCGAACTTATCGCGAGCAGAAGGATCGAGGCACTGTTTGAAGCCGCGAGCAGAAGGTTCAGACAGTCCTGCTCAAGCTGTTTGAAGGCACTGTTTGAAGGCTCAAGGCACTGTTTCGAGGCACGCGGGAAAAACTGCATCAACATATACATAGGATGGGATTTCATCTCTTGGCGGAGCACTTGCGTTCAGTCTCTTTCAACAATTAAAATGAATTTAAATACACACATACTGACATACATACCATGGTGCGAATATCGTTTGCAAACAAGGATTTGTTTTGTCAAAAAGAATCCAAACTTTAATACAATATACTACAAGATGAGATTTTAAAAAAAAAAATTAATCACATCGACCTGCATTATAATTAATGATAACATAACCTAACATATGGTTAGACCTTAAAACAAATAAACGTAACCAGTATCTGGACAGCTGGTCAGGATCCAAATGGATTATTACGGAGCCACGCTGCCACAACCTGTTCCAGATGGCCACGCCTAGAAAGGCCATTTGAATAGAATCTTTTCAGTTTTGAGCGCCTGCTGGCTAGTTTATTTTCCAATTATTAAATTATTTAGCAAACCCTTTTTCATGATACATGCACAAAACAAATTTGTCCGCCGCAGTACAGGACCACACACAAATAAAGAACTCAAATATTAGTCCTCCTGTTTGTCCACCATAACACCATTGGCAAACTTAGTGCCTAAACCCACCTGCAGTTCACTAGTTCGTAGTTTCTAACGCTCGTTCACATGTTGAACATATTATTATTATTATTGTTCATTAGAAGAAATTTGCTTTGCTAATAAAAAACATAAATGTAATTGTAAAACCCAAGGAAGAATAAGGAGGAGGAGAGATATCAATAACGG